>JAQBSW010011011.1:0-21801 GCA_029291075.1 Eudiplozoon nipponicum | reverse complement strand
AAAAATAGTTGCCTCTAATTATTTCTGCCCGCATAGCACATATGCTTCTTGAGTCTCCTCCGTCCAACGAAACAGTATCTTGGCACTAGTTAACTTAGATAAGGTTTTTTGCGTTACCGCCATCCCTGCGAGGTATGATCTATAAAAATTCACCATACCAATAAACTGGCGCAATTGTTTTCTAGTGGTAGGCACCGGATAATTCTTGATAGGCTGTACATTCTAATCTAACGGCATGGATCTCTCCGCTGAGACTAAGTGCTCTAGGAACCGCACTTCTTGACCTATCTGAACCTTTTCTGGATTAAAGTGTAATCGCCATTCTACAGCTTTGGCCAACATCTTCTGCAGCCTAACACGTAATTCGTGTTTAGTAGTGGCCCATATAATAACATCGTCCACGTAAGCTGTTGTACAATTTAAGTCAGACACGAACGAGTCCATCATTCTTTGGAACACTTTCGGTGCGTTTTATGGCCAAATCGTACCCGGGTAAATTGGAAATGACCTTGGGGTACTTGTACCGCTAACTTCCATCGGTCTACAGACCGCACTCTTATTTGCCAAAATCCCTGTTTAAGATAAATCACGGCAAACCATTTGCCTCCCACTAGCTGTAGGAACAGATCACGCAGAGCCGGCATGAGATACGAGTCAGGTTTAGTCACTGAGTTTTATTGCCCGAAATCAGCCGCCGGTCGGAGCGAACCATCATTTTTTGTAACGTAAACCACCGGAGCACGAAAAACAGATGATGACGGTTCAAGAACGCCGGCTTCTATAATTTCTTGGGTTGCTCGAGTCGCTGCTGCTAATTTCTTTGGAGGAGCACCGTATACATTTGGTGGTTCGTAACATTCATATGGTAGATATTTTCATTAATTAAAAATTTCGTGTCCCACTCGCCCGCAGCCATCATCGATGCGCCTCCCATAGGTTTTACGTTGTTCAATTGCCAAGTCAGTGATAATATCGACACATCAGCTCCAGTATTCAATTGCATTATTACTGGCTATCCGTTGAAGAGTTCTAAAAATTTAACTTTAATAAAAATCCTTACATTTGGCAATGTTTCCAATACTTCCTTTTCTTCAAAGGTCATCTTGTTCAGACCACTTTTTTGGTTGTTCTGCTGGTCTTCACTCTATCTACCCTTCGGAGCCTCCGAAGGATTAATAATTGTGCCCTGATCTCGCCCACCTTTATTTGTGAGATTGTGAACCCTGTTTGCCCACAGAACTTGCTGTTCTCGAGTAGCAGTATGTTGGTTTTGCTGACGCTTATATGCCGTACTTGTCGGAGCTGGAGTCCTTATAAATTGACTTTTCTTCCAGGCAACTGGCTGTTGCCTTCTGTTGCGGAATTGATTATTATACCGCAAAGAATTCCAGTACATTATGTTGAAGCTGCCACTTTGTTTGTCATCATGGTCGAACTTTGAAGAGCCTGAAACCTCTCTTCCAGGCCTCCCTGGGCGCTGAATATTGCACCGTACCTGGTAGAATCCTGCAGCATGAACATGATGGCCTCATGCGGTTGCAACCCGGGGAAAGACTCAATTAACTTCGAGAACCACCGCTTGATACGTGCCATGGTATCTATGGGAATCTCACCCGGTAATGGTTTAGGGCTGTATAATTCTGAGACCACATCCTGAGGCCTGGCCCGGAAATGATCCAACACTTGTCTTTTGTACTCTTCATACGTGAGGTCAACCGGCAATTCCAATTGGACTGTTACTGTCCGGTCCACTAATTCCTGGACAGCCACACGCACAATAGGTGCTTCTAATGTAAATTCTTGGGCTCGAACTGATGCTTCAAATTTTTCGAACCACAACTGTGGCCTTTCCACATCTAGTGGTGACAGCATAGGCTTAAACTCTGATGACGATCTGAAAAAAACTCGTCGATTCGGCTGAAAACGCCGACATATTCTCTCCTGATTCCTCTTCGGCGCGGTTGTCATTGTTGTGTCCACCTATATTGGATGGTCCATGTACTCGTATGCATCTGTGTTTATTATAAGCGTATCGTCCAGACGAGACTTAATTATGCCTAATTCTGCAATTAAATTATTTATTTGAGAAGTCAGTTCATGAATCATCGTTTCTAACCCATCAGAAGCCATTTTAAATGTACCATAAATGCTGTATTTTTACCCAATTATATGTAGAATTTTGCTCGCATAACGAGCATCGATTTAATAAATCAAATTTAGAAATATTAATTAGATAATGTTCACTTCGGCTCGCAGTCTGCTTTTATCATTGGGCTGACTGCTTTATTCTTATACGGGCGCTTCTGCGAGGAATTTCTGTTGAAATAATGTCTGCCCTAGATAAGACTCTTTGTTCATTATTTGTCTTAAAGGTGGCTTTTGCCACAAAAACGTGAAAAATTTCCGGAAATAATCTCGTTTGAATAATTGAGTGCTGCAAAATTAAAATACTAAAATAATTTTGATTTTATTCATTTAAATTTGAAAATTCATTTGCTTGGATTAGAAAGATAAATAGATATGTTAGTAAATTGCAAAGATTTATATGCTCATATTCATTCTATAAACTCATGTTGTGTACAAAATTGATCCAATTTTGTGAAATTATCGAGTCAATTATAAAGTATCTGAAACTATTTATCTGTTTCATAAATTTTAACTAAACAGCGAGAAGTTTTAAATTATACGAAATTGATGTAATGATTTTCAAAAATAAGAATTAAATATTTTTTGAAAGGCGAAAGCTCTAGAAAACTAATGAAAATGTCAGTTATATCGCAGTCTTATTTTAGTTAATCTGTCAAATCAGTTAATATATATTGTTTGAATTCAGAGATAATATAGCCAAATTATGTTTTACAAATTAATTTTGTTTTGCTTCTAAATATTTTAAGTGCTTTAAAGCCAAAATATACAAGCCAATTCCATTCTTTTTTATTCTATTCAATCTTATGTTGAGTCTGTTATATTGCGGAGGAAACAAGAATAATAATAGTAATATAATAATAATAATAATAATAATAATAATAATAATAATAATAATAATAATAATAATAAATAAATAAATAAATAAAGTAACATTACATAGATAAATTAAAGCTACCGTGGCTGATGGAGATAAATATTATTTAAAAAGAAAGATATTCTTTTAAATGCAAGAAAATTATATTTTTTAAACCACTTTGAGTATTTATATTGAATAATTGTGCGTTTACAGTTTCTTTGTATTTTGGCCCGACTTTCGTGATCCCTCTGGTTGAGCGTCGTATCCATTATGGTTTTGACTTCTAAAGTCGAACGTCTTGAAAAACCTTCAAAACATTTATAATTTTGATCTGCTGCACAATATAATTTTACATAAGCGTTTTATATTCTCATTCGAGTATATTGAGATCAATTAGGAACGGGCAATTTAAATTTACTGTGTTTCGTAAGAAATCTCTTTCTGGATATTACGTTTGGTGTTCAGTGTTGCTTTAGTTATATTGCCTAGTTAACTAAATTAAATTATGTTTATCATGGAGGCTAATGTTAAAAGGAAGGACATAAATGACGTCACAGGATGAGTCGAAAATTTTAGTCTGATAAACTTGAGGAAAATCTTATACACTAAACTCCAAGTTATATACTGATGAGCATAAAACAGACACAAACAAACACACAGAGACAGGTAAAAATTTAGCATCCTAGAGGCTCTCCTTAGACAATAGAGAATGATGTTAGCATTTAACTGCCTTTTCATTCCAATGCCGCGTTTTGCGTACGCGGGTAATAGCTGTACACGGTAGTTACACAAAGATCCGATTGATCACAATTTCCAATTTTGTTTTTTCTTTGATCGGGTTGACTTGTTCTTCGTTCAACTGGAAATGCGGTTCTATCACATCTTTGTTTACTGGCGAAGTTTCGGTGTCTACTTTCCAACACCATTCTCAGGCAACACAGTACAATTATCACAATAGCAGATTTAAGCAAATTTGGTAACCTCGTTAACTGCCTTGTTAATAATAAATACTAGTCACTCTTTCCAATCACTCAAATATAATCATATTTTTTATCTTTCCAATTATCAGACAAAATGGCTCTATTGTTAAAATTTATTATTAATTAGAGCATATTGAACACTAGATCAACATTGAAATAAAAGATTAAAACGTGTTTCTGCTTTTTTGAGCGTTTGCTTGTTATTGTACATGTAGGAGATTGTAGAGTCCTATTTTCCCGCATTCTTCACCCAAATATATAGTTGTTAGAGGACGTAATATCGACTCCTACAGATGAGTCTCCAGTAATTACGAAACGAATGCGAACGACATTAGACCTCCCGTTCATGCTGTCTTTGGTTTATTATTCTGATCATAATTGAACTAATTTGTTACTAGGTGTGATTCACCTAATACATAATTGCATATATATTTGGTCTCCGTTACAAACAGTATTTAGCTGTAATACATTAAATTGAATGATGTGATGATTATCGCGAAATGTGATAACTGATATCGATTAAGGCCAGAGTTTATGGATTTACTGGAGTAAAAAGTTGATCAGAAATAGTTGTAATTCTCAATTTCGGTGAACTATATCATACATTGAAATCCATCGTGTTCGTACCAAGTACCAATTCGGCAACCATAGTGTTAGTACTATGTACCGACTCGGCAATCATAGTGTTAGTACCATGCATCATTTCGGTATTATAATGTTGGTATCGGTTACTGACACAATAGCCATAGTGTTAGTATCCTTTACAGAATCTGTATATATATTAGTAAGTTAGCGTTTAAGTCGCATTATCAAGACTTCATTTAATGTTAGCTTCACTACTGCAGGTTCACACATACGTCTAGGAGATTGTAGCGTCCTATTTTTCCACATGTCTCACCCAAATATATCGTGCGTACAGGGCGTAATATCGGCTCCTATTGGTGAGTCTCCAGAAAGTACGAAACAAATATGAACAAGATTATACCATCCGTTCATGTTGTCTTTGGTATATCCTTCTGGTCATAATTGAACTAATTTAATACTAGGTGCGCAACACCTAATGCATAATTGTAAAAATTTTAGTTCTCAATATCAAATCGATACTTTTGTTTATGATGATTCCGGACATTTGTTTAATCTCGCGAGTGCAAAATAATTAATAATGTAAGTATTTTCTAAAAATGTAATTGAGTAGAAATCATTAAAATCCGCTTTTATCAGTTATGATTTCAAAAATAGGTTTTTAATAGTTGTTTCTATGTGATATTGTTTAGATAGCCCTATTAAATTTTTCAATACAAAACGTTTAATGATATCCGGAAATTGGTTGCGCTTTTCTCCTGGTAAATCGTTGTTAAATGTGATTAGTTGGGGAGAGTAGAAGCATTTTGTTAAATATTTTGTGAAATCGAAGAACATACATTTTTGAATCAAGCATTATTGTTTCTGAAGAGATAAAAACTGAATGGATCTTAAATATACGGACGTCCAGTTGTTTAATATATTTGTGCAATTCAATCTAAGATTAGAATAGTATAGAATAGAATATCTTTATTTAAATTCAAACCACACATGCCCCATCAAATATATAATTATATTGGAAAATGTACAATATAAAAAAGATATAACTTCATATAAATATATGCAATTAGTCTCATATAGATAGGTAAATCTCACAAGTTGTACTGTACAGTATATCGACATCAGAAAGTTCGGCTGTTAAGAGTAATAGATTCATCATCGAAATAGGAAAAATTAAGGTGTATTTCGAGTGTAACATTACAGAATAAAATAGAATATCTTTATTTGGATTCAAACGACACATTATCCATCAAATAGATAATAATTTTTTAAAATGAACAATAAAAGAAGATATCACATCACATAAATATGTGCAATTAGTCTCATATAGATAAGTAAATCTTTCTAGTTGTACTGTACAATATATCAACATCAGAAAGTTTGGCCGTAAGGAGTAACAGATTTCTCATCGAAATAGGAAAAATTAAGGTGTAATTCAAATGTACCATTATGCAAAATATAAGTTTCATGACTAGCAATTGATTGTATGTATTGTTGACTAACATAATGCTATAATGCATAACATTTCAATTTTAACAATACAGAAATTGGAAAAATAAATCTCAAGAAGGTATGTTGCTGATCACAATTATCCTTGTCTTTTATTCAACCATGAGAAAGTATTATCATAATCAAAATTAAAAATATCAGCAGAATTGTAGACTTTTTCTAGTTCAGTATATAAAAATTTAAAAGACATCTTAGATGGAGGCGTTTCTCTAAGCCCCTTTGGCAATTGATTGTAAATTTTCGAAAAAGAATAACTTGCCCGCAATATTCCTCACCAAAGGAGGAGATATTGCCAAATGTCCAGCAATAGTTTCAACTTCATGAATCTTTCCTATTGGATTCATTTGGGCACTAGTCCATTGGTTCAAATGAAAATATTTTATGCAATAGCACATCTTCCGAAACCATGAAGTTTAAAGTGATAAAACTGTAATCTAGTGGCGTATATAATACAGGATATAGGGCTAATTTGTTTCACAACCTTTCCTTGTTTCAGATTCATGAAGTTGAAACTAGATCTGGACATTTGGCAATATTTCTTTTTCAAAAATTTACAAAATTTACAATCAATTGCTAAAGGGGCTTAGAGAAACGCCTCCATCTAAGATGTCTTTTAAAGTTTTATGTACTGAACTAGAAAAAGTCTACAATTCTGCTGATAGTTTTAATTTGGATTATGATAATACTTTCTCATGGTTGAATAAAAGACAAGGATAATTCTAATCAGCAACATACCTTCTTGAGATTTATTTTTCCAATTTCTGTATTATTAAACTTGAAATGTTATGCATTATACCATTATGTTTGTCAAAAATGCATACAATCAATTGCTAGTCATGGATCTTTTATTTTGCATAATGTTACGCTCGAATTACACCTTAATTTTTCCTATTTCGATGAGGAATCTGTTACTCTTTACAGCCAAACTTTCTGATGTTGATATATTATTCAGTACAACTAGAGAGATTTACTTATCTGTATGAGACTAATTGCACATATTTATGTGATGTGATATCTTCTTTAATTGTACATTTTCCAATATTATTATCTATTTGATGGAACATGTGTGGTTTAAATCCAAATAAAGATATTCTATTCTATTCTCTTTTAAAATAGTAGAAATATAAATTTCTAGAAATTATGTTGCTGACTACAGTTATCCTTGACTTTTATTCAACCACGAGAAAGTATTGTTATTGTCAAAATTAAAATATCAGTAGGATTGTTATTTTTTCTAGTTCAGTTCATAAAAATTTAAAAGACATCTAAGATGGAGGCTTTTCTCTAGGACCCTTTGGCAATTGGCTGTAAACTTTGTAAATTTTTGAAAAGTAAAATAACTTCCCCGCAACTTTTTCCAGCAAAGGATGAGAGACCGCCTAATGTCCAGATTAAATTTCAACCTCATGAATCCTTTCTATTGGATTCATATAGGCACCAGTCCACTGGTTCAAATGGAAAACCTTTATGCAATAGTACATCTTCCGAAACCATAAAGTTGGCAATGATACAAGTCGTAATCTACTGGCGTACATAGTGCAGGACACTTTTCTTTGTACAGATTCTAGCATATTTGACAATCACATTTTTATCGGCTTCCAAGTAACGGCGGCATATTCCAGTTGTTGAGGCCCCTAACCTATTCGTGTCTGTAAACCCCATAGATGCCAGATCGCTGGAAGTCCTACAATTCACAGTAGAGTCTGATATGCTTATATTATTGCTTGTGTCATTTAAATTCAAGTCCGCTATGTCCTGCACTAACCTACATGTGTCCTCATATTAAATATCGGTATCCATGACCAAATGTTATAATAATTAAATTGACACTTACTTATGGCAGTCGGAAGGTGAAAGTTGGAAAGCTATATTTTCAGCAATAATCTGTTTTGGTGTGTACGTGATCCCCAAATAAAACAATTATACCTGTTCCAAGGTTCCTCCTCAGTGTTAATTTATATCAGAACACAAGGCAAGTGATGGAAGAGTTTATTCGATAATGTTGTAATCGTTTATTATGGAAAGAAATGTTAAAATGCAGCAGACAAAAATTCAACACCAGGTTTGAAGCGAGCTACTCAAAAACTAAAAATAGCGCACACTTTTAAAAATCAAGTCTTTAAACAAAGAATGTTCTGGAAAATAAAAAGAAAAAATTCTTTTTAAATAAAATTCGTTACAATCAGCCATAGTGGTTTAAATTTATCAGTCAATGTTATTTTACATAAAGCGGAGGATTTAACTTCCTCCACATACCCCACCTTCTCAAAAAAGACGTCTAATAATTGACGTAAACATAGTTCTTCGGCTGACGAAGCACTGTTTCAGAACGAGTTGTGCATACTGGCGCCCCTGACATCGTCATTTCGCCCGGTACAACATTCACTGGTTCTTCAAAATCATCTGGTATCGACAAATAGTTTTCATGCTGTGATTCAGTAGAATAAGATTTTGCTATATTAGACAACACGTCTTCAGAGTTCTGCAAACTTAATGATTCTCCATAAACCAATTCCGCTACGGAAGTTCCTAATTGTGCCCTATATCTGTTGCGTATGGCTAGTAGTACTATAGGAAGATCGTCTATCCAGCTTGTTCCACTAGTACGCCTTAATACAGCTTTTAGTTCACGATGTAGCCTTTCTACCATCTCATTCGCTGGTGGGTTGTACGCGCTAGTATGTATTACAGTGGTTCCCATGATGTTGAGGGATCTTACGAAAAGCTCGGACATAAATTGACTACCGCGATCACTAGTGACCTTTTTTGGAACACCATAACGCGATATCCAATTATGTAGAAACGCGAACAAGACTTCTTGTGCTGTCATGTCTTTTAAAATCGCCACTCCAAATTGACGACTAAATCTATCTACCCTAGTCAGCAAGAATTTGTTCTCATTAACTTCAGGCATCTCGACAATGTCTATATGTACGTGTCTGAACCGTCCAATTGGTATCCCAATATTCTTTATCTCGGTTCTGGTATGTCTCCACACCTTACATGTTTGGCACTTGGCACAGGCTTTTACCCATAACCGTATGTCTTTAGACATGTGCGGCCATACTTATCTGTCGTTGATTAATCGAATGGTGGCTTTAATGGATGGATGACCCATGTTATGTAACACTTGGATAATCTTGGCTCGTAACTTCAATGGCACATATGGTCGTGGTTGACTTCTAGATGTTTCGCATAACAACCACTTGCCACTTATGCGCTTACGAACATATCCTGGTCTTTTAGATAATACTAATGTAAAGGGATCCGATCCTTGCGCTTCCTCGATTTGACTAACGAAATCGTTCATTGATTCATCTAAATTTTTTAATGGACCTTGAAATATCAGCTCGACATCAGCTTTATTCGGTCGGCTAATTGCATCGGCCACCACACTCTCCTTACCAGCAATATGAGACACAGTGAAATCGAACTCGGCTAATCGTGTTATTTGGGAATTTACTCTACGAGAGTAATTAAGCCTAGCTGTTTTACCAAGTATGCTTATCAATGGCTTATGATCGGTCAATAACTTAAACTTGTGACCATCTAAGTAATGCTCGAAGTGTATCACTGCGGCATACACTGCTATAAGCTCTTTACCAAACGTATCATAACGTTTTTCTCGATCATTAAGCTTACGGCTATAAAACCCAATCGGTCTTACTACGTCATGATCTCTTTGCTGTAGCACTGCCCCTAATGCAACATCTGAGGCATCTGTGATTAGTTCGAAAGGTTTTTCCCAATCTACAGGTGCTAATGGGGTTACGTCACTTAACATATCCTTGGCCTTTTGGAAATTTTCTCGGTCTTCTTGACTCAAGTTTATAGGCCAAGACTTCTTGATCGTGCTCTTTTCACGAGTGAGATGGCTTGTTAACGATCCAAGAATTCCGGCTAGACCTGGAATGAATCGATGATAATAGCTGTTCATACCCGAGAACCTTCGTAACTGGCGTACAGTTCGGGGTTCCGTTACGTCCTTAATAGCTTGGACCTTATCTTCCAAAGGTTTAATTCCGTCTTTGGAAAGTATATGACCAAGGTATTTAACTGAAGAGCAACCTATATTACTCTTATTAGGTTTGACCACTAATCCATATTGTTCCAGCCTGGTCAAAACCGTTTCCAAATGCGTACGATGTTCATTTCCTGAGCGACTGAAAATAATTATATCGTCTATATATACTCTCGCAAATGGACAATTCTGAAGGATTTCTTCAACCAAACGCTGGAATGTCTGACTGGCATTTTTCAAACCAAAAGGCATTCGAAGAAATTTGTGCGATCCCCCTCCTGGAAATCTGACTGCGGTGAGTGGTATCGAACTTTCTTCCATTGGTACCTGATAGTACGCTTTCTGGTGATCTAAAGTTGAATAAACCTCATATCCCATTATATCTCGGAGTAAGGTACTCTGGTTAGGGAGAGGATAATAATCACCCTTCGTCACTGAGTTTAATAGACGATAATTCCCACAAACCCTCCATTGACCCGGTTCAGGTTTGGGAAATACCACTATTGGGGAAGCAAAATTGGAATTTGACCTTCTACAAATCCCCTCTTCGCGCAATTGGTGAAATCCTGACACAGCTACTTGTTGCTTGTGTTGTGCCAATGGTTGAGCCTTTGGTGAACAAGGCAACGGAGCCACCAATTCTATTAGGTGTTCTGCTCTTGCCTTCAGACCTATCCTTTTGGCACTGAAAGGTTGAAACACTGCTAGGTGCTTCTCGATTATATCAGCAAAGTCATGTGCGACTGTTGGACGAGGTAAGAGGACTGTTCTAACTGCCGACACGTTAGACTCAGTAGGTGTTGATGTCCCTACGCCTTCTGCGATAGTCCTGGCTATGGGGTCTAATGTCAACTTAAAATGAGTCAAGAAATCCATGCCAATGATATGGTCCTTGACATCGGCTACTAGAAATTTCCAACGGAAGGAAGATTTCTGGCCTAATGTTACCGACATTTCTTTCATCCCTTTTACTTCAATAGGACTACCGTTAGCGGCCCATAGTTGATAATCAAATGTGGGGCAATCTGCTTCCACCACGTCTGACCTAACTATGCTTACCTCTGCACCCGTGTCTATGAGAAATTCTAATCCAGATAATTCATCCTTAATAATGAACTTGTTGCTGGACAATCCGGCAATGTTTCCAAGATCCCCGCTTAGTGAGAATCGGACTCTCTTGCCTTTTATCTCGGTGCTATTTGTACTAGTCGCCTCTTTTTCTTTGAGTATGCCTTTTAAAGGCATATCTGGGAGCCTTTGCAATGGAACCCCCCTACGGCTCCTACTAGTGGGGGTTTTTCCCTTTTCCCGGTGACGGATTTCTCTCAACCGGTTTTGTGTTTCCTTTCCATGTGGGTCCACCTAATCGCGGGTAAATACAATTCTCGCCTTGGCACTTCGCACTGCGTCCGTATTCGCAATGTGCCTTACACCATCCGCGTGGCCCTTCGAAGCGTTGACGCGAGTGACTCCTTCGACGTCTATTATACCTATCCTGACTCTGAAGTTGTGCAATATCACTACGCAAGCTAGCAACTTCTCTACATAAGAAACGCAAGGTTTTCTGTATAGTCAGGTGGTTTTCGGTGTCTGCCCTGACTGGCTGCATCGTTACAGAATCTGCCATTACAGCATGTACTTGTGGTTCTTGCTGTTTATACACGCCGTCTAACCCTTTTGAGTTTTGTTGGCCAATCTATGTTCATTGTGTCAAATACTTCCATTGTTGTTCTGAGCCTAATTGGTAGCTCAGCTGTATAAATGGAGTTAACTACATCTCTAGATATATTCAACCTGGAAGCTTTTGTGCAAAGGCGTTCATAAAATTCGGACGGTAGTTGACGCCCCATTTTTCTAAGCGTAATAATTCGCACATTTGCGCTGATCTTCCAGGCTGATATCTCTGTTGAATTTCTGCCATTAATAACTCAAATGCATTGTACGGCTTTGCTTCTACAGTTCTGTCTCTGAAATTTTCCAAAGCATTTCGGAAATTTTCAGGCTATGCCCTCCATGCTGCAACAAATTTCTCCATAGGGTTCACGATATTATAAGCACTAAATATAATTTGGGCATCTCCCACACAACTTGAATGTTTTTCTGACTTATACTGTGGTAGACTCAATATTCTTGGACTGGCGCGGTCGCCAAATTTTGTTGAGGCCCCTAACCTATTCGAGTCTGTAAGCCCCATAGATGCCAGATCGCTGGAAGTCCTAAAATTCATAGTAGAGTCTGATATGCTTATATTATTGCTTGTGTCATTTAAATTCAAGTCCGCTATGTCCTGCACTAACCTACATGTGTCCTCATATTTAATATCGGTATCCATGATCAAATGTTATAATAATTAAATTGACACTTACTTATGGCAATTGGAAAGCTATAGTTTCAGCAATAATCTGTTTTGATGTGTACGTGACCCACAAATAAAACAATTATACCTGTTCCAAGGCTCCTCCTCAGTGTTATATTATATCAGAACACAAGGAAAGTGATGGAAGAGTTTATTGTATAATGTTGTAATCGTTTATTATGGAAAGAAATGTTAAAATGCAGCAGACCAAAATTTCAAAACCAGACAGGAAGCGAGATACTCAAAAACTGAAAATAGCGCACTATTTTAAAAATCAAGTATTTAAACACAGAATGTTCTGGAAAATAAAAAGAAAAAATTCTTTTTAAATAAAGTTGTTACAATCAGCTATGGTGGTTTAAATTTATCATTCAAGGTCATTTTATATAAGGCGGAGTATTTAACATCCTCCACACAGTGTCGGTCTAATCCAACTTATATACATTTGTAAATTCATATCGTTCGATAAGATATTTCTATTTATTAGTGCCCATCTGTTCTTAGCGCAGCTAACTATTCTTTAAAAATGTCACCCGATGGAAGGTGTACATTTAATAGTTACGCCCAAATCCTTATTTTCTTACTGAATTTCGATATAAAGGACACCATTAATCACAGCATCATGAAAATAAACATAATTAAATTCTGTTCTTATACATGTTTTTTAATGATTTCTATTTTATTTTTGTTACTGATTATCCTCGGTCCTAATGTTATCAAATAACTACATAAGTCATACAAATCTAATGCTAAATTATTTTTAGAAAACTCGATAATTTTTGGATCTATTGTAAGATGTTTTTTTAAATCGTCAGTACATTTTAATACTTGACCATTAATTGTCTTAATATGCAATTGATCAAATATGATTTTAAATAAAATTGGTCCCAGGCTTGATCCTTGTGTTTTTTACTTTTTACTTTCAGCGTTTCTGATCCTAAGTCATTTACTTGAACACTCATTACAATACACTTAAGTGACCACATTGCTTAAATCCAAATTAGTCTAATTATATTTTAAATTATAATTACAATTCCAATTAACATAATCATCTAATCGTCTTTTTGTATGTTATCAGTAAAAGTACAAATATTAAATATATTGTATTATTATGTAGATACAGAGGAAACAATAGTATTAGTGTCTGTATTACATAAAAACCACAATAAATTACTTCACATTAATTTTTTTTAAATCTCCCGGTTTACTACATAAGACATATTATGTGAATTCCCAGGTTATATTTTCTTGTTATAAACAATCGAAGAATAATATTTTTCGCATATTTTATTAAAATAGTTAAGAACCTCTTAAATGTACCAGTTAATCAAGTCCATCTCTAAATTTAAAATGGTCTACGTGTTCTAAACCACTTGTTGATTCTTTGCTGCTTTGCGATAGATCACATTCTGCAATTAGATTGAACATTTCATAACTAAGAATTTTGTTGAAAGTTTTTATAACCGCGTTATACCCATAACAGTCAAGAATAAATTATAATTCTTTAAAAAATGAGCATCGTCAAAAATACATGCACCAGGTGTATTATAAAACGTTGTGAAATTTAACGAAACAATTTAGATTAAAACAAAATCCATAACAGTGTAGGGGTATTTTTGCGGGGTAGCTATCGAGTTCGTGATTTTTTACCATTCCTACATAGACATGGTAGCTGCTGTTGAGATCCGTGCTTATGACTAGTTCCCGACCTTTTTCCGATACGTGATGTGAGAAGGCTAAGTCGAATAATCATACATATATTGTACACAATGTAGCAAAGAAAAAAATCACTGTTAGTCCAAATTGACCGTGCTCTAGACGGCAACAAAACAAAATATTGTCAACACAATTCCGAAGCAGACGTGCCCAGGTTCGTATCCTGTCCGCGGCAAATTCTGGCCAGTACTTGATGAGTTCCCAATAAGGACGAAACCGGTCTACTGGATGAATTACCTTTTCTACACTATACAATTCTTAGTTTATACTGACATATGTAAGTAATTAATGGGTCAGGAGTTTATATCAAAATCGCAACTTTGATTATATTAATTATTATCACCACCCGCGCAACCAATGTTCGTTTAATTATATAAATGTTCATTTTAATACTATTTCCCCATGTAATGTGGTGTCTGTTCAGTAATGACAGATTGAGCATGGTTAGTTGGAACTTTGGGTCTAAATGGATGCCATATGAGCTCCACCTAAGGGAAAAATTGACTAACCAAGTTACATTAGTTAGTATATAACTGAAAATTGTGTGTAATGTAGTCTGCGGCAGGATAGCTCAGTGGTTAGAGCACCAGATTCAGAAGCAGACGTGCCCAGGTTCGTATCCTGTCCGCGGCAAATTCTGGCCAGTACTTGATGAGTTCCCAATAAGGACGAAACCGGTCTACTGGATGAATTGCCTTTTCTACACTATACAATTCTTAGTTTATACTGACATATGTAAGTAATTAATGGGTCAGGTGTTTATATCAAGACCGCAACCTTGATTATAATAATTGTTATCACCACCCGCGCAACCAATGTTCGTTTAATTATATAAATGTTCATTTCAATACCACTTCCCCATGTAATGTGGTGTCTGTTCAGTAATGACAGATTGGGCATGGTTAGTTGGAACTTTGGGTCTAAATGGATGCCATATGAGCTCCACCTAAAGGAAAAATTGACTAACAAAATTACATTAGTTAGTATATAACTGATAATTGTGTGTAGTGTAGTCTGCGGCAGGATAGCTCAGTGGTTAGAGCACCAGATTCCGAAGCAGACGTGCCCAGGTTCGTATCCTGTCCGCGGCAAATTCTGGCCAGTACTTGATGAGTTCCCAATAAGGACGAAACCGGTCTACTGGATGAATTGCCTTTTCTACACTATACAATTCTTAGTTTATACTGACATATGTAAGTAATTAATGGGTCAGGTGTTTATATCAAGACCGCAACCTTGATTATAATAATTGTTATCACCACCCGCGCAACCAATGTTCGTTTAATTATATAAATGTTCATTTCAATACCATTTCCCCATGTAATGTGGTGTCTGTTCAGTAATGACAGATTGGGCATGGTTAGTTGGATCTTTGGGTCTAAATAGATGCCATATGAGCACCACCTAAAGGCAAAATTGACTAACAAAATTACATAAGTTAGTATATAACTGATAATTGTGTGTAGTGTAGTCTGCGGCAGGATAGCTCAGTGGTTAGAGCACCAGATTCCGAAGCAGACGTGCCCAGGTTCGTATCCTGTCCGCGGCAAATTCTGGGCAGTACTTGATGAGTTCCCAATAATCATGAAACCGGTCTACTGGATGAATTGCCTTTTCTACACTATACAATTCTTAGTTTATACTGACATATATAATTAATTAATGGGTCAGGTGTTTATATCAAGACCGCAACCTTGATTATAATAATTATTATCACCACCCCCGCAACCAATGTTCGTTTAATTATATAAATGTTCATTTCAATACCACTTCCCCATGTAATGTGGTGTCTGTTCAGTAATGACAGATTGGGCATGGTTGGTTGGAACTTTGGGTCTAAATGGATGCCATATGAGCTCCACCTAAAGGAAAATTTGACTAACCAAGCTACATTAGTAAGTATATAACTGAAAATTGTGTGTAGTGTAGTGTGCGGCAGGATAGCTCAGTGGTTAGAGCACCAGATTCCGAAGCAGACCTGCCCAGGTTCGTATCCTGTCCGCGGCAAATTCTGGCCAGTACTTGATGAGTTCCCAATAAGGACGAAACCGGTCTACTGGATGAATTGCCTTTTCTACTCTATTCAATTCTTAGTTTATACTGACATATGTAAGTAATTAATGGGTCAGGTGTTTATATCAAGACCACAACCTTGATTATAATAATTGTTATCACCACCCGCGCAACCAATGTTCGTTTAATTATATAAATGTTCATTTCAATACCATTTCCCATGTAATGTGGTGTCTGTTCAGTAATGACAGATTGGGCATGGTTAGTTGGAACTTTGGGTCTAAATGGATGCCATATATGAGCTCCACCTAAAGGAAAAATTGACTAACCAAGTTACATTAGTTAGTATATAAATGAAAATTGTGTAAAGTGTAGTGTGCGGCAGGATAGCTCAGTGGTTAGAGCACCAGATTGCGAAGCAGACGTGCCCAGGTTCGTATCCTGTCCGCGGCAAATTCTGGCCAGTACTTGATGAGTTCCCAATAAGGACAAACCGGTCTACTGGATGGATTGCCTTTTCTACACTATACAATTCTTAGTTTATACTGACATATGTAAGTAATTAATGGGTCAGGTGTTTATATCAAGACCGCAACCTTGATTATAATAATTGTTATCACCACCCGCGCAACCAATGTTCGTTTAAATATATAAATGTTCATTTCAATACTATTTCCCCATGTAATGTGGTGTCTGTTCAGTAATGACATATTGAGCATGGTTAGTTGGAACTTTGGGTCTAAATGGATGCCATATGAGCTCCACCTAAAGGAAAAATCGACTAACCAAGTTACATTAGTTGGTATATAACTGAAAATTGTGTGTGATGTAGTGTGCGGCAGGATAGCTCAGTGGTTAGAGCACCAGATTCCGAAGCAGACGTGCCCAGGTTCGTATCCTGTCCGCAGCAAATTCTGGCCAGTACTTGATGAGTTCCCAATAAGGACGAAACCGGTCTGCTGGATAAATTGCCTTTTCTACACTATACAATTCTTAGTTTATACTGACATATGTAAGTAATTATAAGGTCAGGTGTTTATATCAAGACCGCAACCTTGATTATAATAATTGTTATCACCACCCGCGCAACCAATGTTCGTTTAATTATATAAATGCTCATTTCAATACCATTTCCCCATGTAATGTGGTGTCTGTTCAGTAATGACAGATTGGGCATGGTTAGTTGGAACTTTGGTTCTAAATGGATGCCATATGTGCTCCACCTAAAGGAAAAATTGACTAACCAAGTTACATTAGTTAGTATATAACTGATAATTGTGTGTAGTGTAGTGTGCGGCAGGATAGCTCAGTGGTTAGAGCACCAGATTCCGAAGCAGACGTGCCCAGGTTCGTATCCTGTCCCTGGCAAATTCTGGCCAGTACTTGATGAGTTCCCAATAAGGACGAAACCGGTCTACTGGATGAATTGCCTTTTCTACACTATACAATTCTTAATTTATACTGACATATGTAAGTAATTAATGGGTCAGGTGTTTATATCAAGACCCCAACCTTGATTATAATAATTGTTATCACCACCCGCGCAACCAATGTTCGTTTAATTATATAAATGTTCATTTCAATACCATTTCCCCATGTAATATGGTGTCTGTTCAGTAATGACAGATTGGGCATGGTTAGTTGGAACTTTGGGTCTAAATGGATGCCATATGAGCTCCACCTAAAGGAAAAAATTGACTAACCAAATTACATTAGTTAGTATATAACTGAAAATTGTGTGTAGTGTAGTGTGCGGCAGGATGGCTCAGTGGTTAGAGCACCAGATTCCGAAGCAGACGTGCCCAGGTTCATATCCTGTCCGCAGCAAATTCTGGCCAGTACATGATGAGTTCCCAATAAGGACGAAACCGGTCTACTGGATGAATTGCCTTTTCTACACTATACAATTCTTAGTTTATACTGGTATATGTAAGTAATTAATGGGTCAGGTGTTTATATCAAGACCGCAACCTTGATTATAATAATTGTTATCACGAACCGCGCAACCAATGTTCGTTTAATTATATAAATGTTCATTTCAATACCACTTCCCCATGTAATGTGGTGTCTGTTCAGTAATGACATATTGGGCATGGTTAGTTGGAACTTTGGGTCTAAATGGATGCCATATGAGCTCCACCTAAAGGAAAAATTGACTAACCAAGTTACATTGGTTAGTATATAACTGAAAATTGTGTGTAGTGTAGTGTGCGGCAGGATAGCTCAGTGGTTAGAGCACCAGATTCCGAAGCAGACGTGCCTAGGTTCGTATCCTGTCCGCGGCAAATTCTGGCCAGTACATGATGAGTTCCCAATAAGGACGAAACCGGTCTACTGGATGAATTGCCTTTTCTACACTGTACAATTCTTGGTGTATACTGATATAAGTAATTAATGGGTCAGGTGTTTATATCAAGACCGCAACCTTGATTATAATAATTGTTATCACTACCCGCGCAACCAATGTTCGTTTAATTATATAAATGTTCATTTCAATACCATTTCCCCATGCAATGTGGTGTCTGTTCAGTAATGACAGATTGGGCATGGTTAGTTGGAACTTTGGGTCTAAATGGATGCCATTTGAGCTCCACCTAGAGGAAAATTGACTAACAAAGTTACATTAGTTAGTATATAACTGAAAATTGTGTGTAGTGTAGTGTGCGGCAGGAAAGCTCAGTGGTTAGAGCACCAGATTCCGAAGCAGACGTGCCCAGGTTCGAGTCCTGTCTGCGGCATATTATGGCCAGTACATGATGAGTTCCCAATAAGGACGAAACCGGTCTGCTGGATGAATTGCCTTTTCTACACTATACAATTCTTAGTTTATACTGACATATGTAAGTAATTAATGGGTCAGGTGTTTATATCAAGACCGCAACCTTGATTAT
The DNA here is from genome assembly GCA_029291075.1 of Eudiplozoon nipponicum. NCBI lineage: Eukaryota > Metazoa > Platyhelminthes > Monogenea > Mazocraeidea > Diplozoidae > Eudiplozoon > Eudiplozoon nipponicum. The sequence goes on along the minus strand of JAQBSW010011011.1, from coordinate 2,729 downwards.
AATAATTGTAATCACCACCCACGCAACCAATGTTCGTTTAATTATATAAATGTTCATTTCAATACCACTTCCCCATGTAATGTGGTGTTTGTTGAGTAATGACAGATTGGGCATGGTTAGTTGGAACTTTGTGTTTAAATGGATGCCATATGAGCTCCACCTAAAGGAAAAATTGACTAACCAAGTTACATTAGTTAGTATATAACTGAAAATTGTGTGTAGTGTAGTGTGCAGCAGGATAGCTCAGTGGTTAGAGCACCAGATTCCGAAGCAGACGTGCCCAGGTTCGTATCCTGTCCGCGGCAAATTCTGGCCAGTACTTGATGAGTTCCCAATAAGGACGAAGCCGGTCTACTGGATGAATTGCCTTTTCTACACTATACAATTCTTAGTTTATACTGACATATATAAATAATTAATTGGTCAGGTGTTTATATCAAGACCGCAACCTTGATTATAATAATTGTTATCACCACCCGCGCAACCAATGTTCGTTTAATTATATAATTGTTCATTTCAATACCATTTCCCCATGTAATGTGGTGTCTGTTCAGTAATGACAGATTGGGCATGGTTAGTTGGAACTTTGGGTCTAAATGGATGCCATATGAGCTCCACCTAAAAGGAAAAATTGACTAACCAAGTTACATTAGTTAGTATATAACTGAAAATTGTGTGTAGTGTAGTGTGCGGCAGGATAGCTCAGTAGTTAGAGCACCAGATTCCGAAGCAGACGTGCCCAGGTTCGTATCCTGTCCGCGGCAAATTCTAGCCAGTACTTGATGAGTTCCCAATAAGGACGAAACCGGTCTACTGGATGAATAGCCTTTTCTACACTATACAATTCTTAGTTTATACTGACATATGTAAGTAATTAATGGGTCAGGTGTTTATATCAAGACCGCAACCTTGATTATAATAATTGTTATCACCACCCGCGCAACCAATATTCGTTTAATTATATAAATGTTCATTTCAATACCATTTCCCCATGTAATGTGGTGTCTATTCAGTAATGACAGATTGGGCATGGTTAGTTGGAACTTTGGGTCTAAATGGATGCCATATGAGCTCCACCTAAAGGAAAAAAAAATAGACAAGCCAAGTTACACTAGTTAGTATATAACTGAAAATTGTGTGTAGTGTAGTGTGCGGCAGGATAGCTCAGTGGTTAGAGCACCAGATTTCGAAGCAGACGTGCCCAGGTTCGTATCCTGTCCGCGGCAAATTCTGGCCAGTACTTGATGAGTTCCCAATTAGGACGAAACCGGTCTACTGGATGAATTGCCTTTTCTACACTATACAATTCTTAGTTTATACTGACATATGTAAGTAATTAATGGGTCAGGTGTTGATATCAAGACCGCAAACTTGATTATAATAATTTTTAGCACCACCCGCGCAACCAATGTTCGTTTTATTATATAAATGCTCATTTCAATACCATTTCCCCATGTAATGTGGTGTCTGTTCAGTAATGACAGATTGGGCATGGTTAGTTGGAACTTTGGGTCTAAATGTATGCCATATGAACTCCACCTAAAGGAAAAATTGACTAACAAAATTACATTAGTTAGTATATAACTGATAATTGTGTGTAATGTAGTCTGCGGCAGGATAGCTCAGTGGTTAGAGCACCAGATTCAGAAGCAGACGTGCCCAGGTTCGTATCCTGTCCGCGGCAAATTCTGGCCAGTACTTGATGAGTTCCCAATAAGGACGAAACCGGTCTACTGGATAAATTGCCTATTCTACACTATACAATTCTTAGTTTATACTGACATATATAAGTAATTAATGGGTCAGGTGTTTATATCAAGACCGCAACCTTGATTATAATAATTGTTATCACCACCCACGCAACCAATGTTCGTTTAATTATATAAATGTTCATTTCAATACCACTTCCCCATGTAGTGTGTTGTCTGTTCAGTAATGACAGATTGGGGATGGTTAGTTGGAACTTTGGGTCTAAATGGATGCCATATGAGCTCCACCTAAAGGAAAAATAGACTAACCAAGTTATATTAGCTAGTATATAAATGATAATTGTGTGTAGTGTAGTGTGTGACAGGGTGGCTCAGTGGTTAGAACATCAGATTCCGAAGCAGACGTGCCCAGGTTCAAGCCCTGTCCGTAGCAAATTCTGGCCAGTACGTGATGAGTTCCCAACAAGGACGAAACCGGTCTACTGGATGATTTGCCTTTTTTACATTACACAATTCTTAGTTTATACTGACATATGTAGGTAATTAATCGCAACCTTGATTATATTATTTGTTACCAACGCCCGAGCAACCAATGTTCGTTTAATTATATAAATGTTCATTTCAATACCACTTCCCCATGTAATGTGGTGTCTGTTCAGCAATGACAGATTGGGCATGGTTAGTTGGAACTTTGGGTCTAAATGGATGCCATATGAGCTCCACCTAAAGGAAAAATTGACTAACCAAGTTACATTAGTTAGTATATAACTGAAAATTGTGTGTAGTGTAGTGTGCGGCAGGATAGCTCAGTGGTTAGAGCACCAGATTCCGAAGCAGACGTGCCCAGGTTCGTATCCCGTCCGCGGCAAATTCTGGCCAGTACTTGATGAGTTCCCAATAAGGACGAAACCGGTCTACTGGATGAATTGCCTTTTCTACACTATACAATTCTTAGTTTATACTGACATATGTAAGTAATTAATGGGTCAGGTGTTTATATCAAGACCGCAACCTTGATTA
>JAQBSW010011010.1:0-21808 GCA_029291075.1 Eudiplozoon nipponicum | reverse complement strand
TATAAAACAATTCGTTGATTTTTTAAAGGATTGCGGAGTGTGGGCGTCAGAGTGAAGCGTGCGACAGTATGCGTTCGCAAGTTGTCGCTTTGCACAACCAGTTTTGCAAAGATCCGAGTGATCCCCAATTCCAAGTTTGCATTGATTTTTTCTTCGTTTTGGCTGGGTGCGGATTCGTCCCTTTCTTCCAAAGGCTTCATCGTCGTTCATACTAGCCACTGGAATTGAGGTACGATCTTATCTTCGTCGACTGGTGACGTTTTGAAACGTCATTTCTCAAATCATCATTAGTCCTATAATCACACACGCACACACACACACACACAGTACAATGCTCCAATAGCAGATTAAAGCAAAACAATTATATTTATATTTTAATATGGACTCGCTGATGGTGCAATTCGATGATGTGTTTGGATTTAATGACAGGTGGTGAATAGTACTACCTCTTCAATTTTGCCACAAATTATAGATTATAGAGTGTTGCATACATGGACGCTGCAACCTCTACGTAAAACTAATAGAGTGGACTTTTAATTAAGATTATTCATTGACATTATTTGTCCGACCCGAATAAATACATTGGGTATGCTTTAGGTATCGTGTACCTAGAATTAATTAATTCAAATAGGAGTGAAAGATATATCTTAGTCAAGGATAGAACATCATGTATATATCAGTTTCGTGCTCACTGGCGTCTCATCCACATCAACCGTCACTACGCCAAAAAAGCAACCATAGAACAGTTATTCAATGTTTGTTGCGAAGAATTAATATATATATATATATATATATATATATATATATATATATATATATATATATATATATATGGCATTAGATATTAGGGTGTTAAAAAGTGCCTAGTAACAAATAAGTTCATTTGAAGTCGCATTCTCGAAGACTTTATATGATGTTAGCTTCACTAATGCGGTTTGCTCAAGGCCGTCTAGAAGATTTAATGCCTGTGAGTTATCCCACACATTCCTCACCCAAATATAGTGTGGGCAAGGGCGTAATACTGGCTCCTACCGATAAGTCAATGATGAGTGTCTGAAACGAATGTGCATGAGATTATAATTTCCAGTCATGGTGTCTTTGGTTTATTCTTCTGGTCAAAACTGAACTAATTTGTTACTACTTGCGCAACACCTAATACATAAAAGCAATCACATATTCGATGAATAAATGGCAACCAAGTGAACTTTGCAATCTCTATGCATGTTTATTCAAGCGCTTATAAAAATAATTGAGATATAAAGTCAATATAAAGTCTTTGGCAATGTGACTTCAAAGACAAATCACTTTATAAATCATGTACCATATATATATATATATATATATATATATATATATATATATATATATATATATATATATATATATATACATATATATATATGTATATATAAGCAAAATATTGCGTTCTATAAACTGCAACTACTTACAATTCACCCTGAGTACATACTATATCGCCTTTACATATAAATTAATTTATATTCAGATGTTATATGAATAAATAAATATCCAGAAATATACACGTCGACAAATCAAATATATTATGTGTATCGAAATCAACATATAAACAATCTATTGAGTTTCTTTCAAATCTTATATAATATCTAAATAACCATCCATATATATATATATATATATATAAAGACTGGTGACAATTGGTAACGATATATATATATATATATATATATATATATATATATATATATATATATATATATATACCGCACATATTGTGCATAATTAATAAGCAATAAGCAAATATATGCATAAATCCTCCCACCTCTTATATGAATGTATCGAATTATTCATATATATATATATATATATATATATATATATATATATGTCTACAAAAAATATAAATATATACATTATTCATATTTAGATAAACATATAGGAAACCATGTGAGGTCCTCCTAAACCTTATTTAAATATATAAAATAAATGCACGTATACAATTGCGCAACATATTATTGAATCTACACAGGTATGCTGTCTAAATTGTAGCATTGAAGAAAATTACTGAATTTAGAAATAGAAATGTATAAGCCACATAAGAAGCCACTTTGGATTTAAAAAGCAGCCCGATTTATGCAGATGTGATGCACGCAATTTTTGGTTGTTAAATTTATATATATATATATATATATATATATATATATATATATATAAGTTCATTTATCGATACGTGAGGATAAACTGAGAAAGAAACGGTTTTTCTATCTGATAGAATTTCTGTTTACCTTTGCACTTGGAAGTGATACTATGAGTGTTGAACAATAATGAAATGTAGCAACACTTAGATAAACTATGGATAAATATAACTGCTCGAATTATAAATTTTCACAAAAATATGACCGATCGGTGCATTATAAAAGCTACGATAATGTAACTAAAGAGGTAACTAAAATTGTGGCCTTGCAGAGGGCCATTACTTTAAATTTTCGCAAATTCGTTGCAAATCGGTTGATTGACAAAATACAATTCTTTTTTTCGCAAGACAGCTTTATTTTCTAGCCTAAATTGCATTCAGGTTTGGTGATTTAGAGTAATGGTTCATTATTTATATTAATTATCTATTTAATTCTTTAAAGATGAAGATAATCTACGATACGAATTGAGCCGTTGAGAACAAAACAAAATTACAATCGCAATTTCCCTTACTAATTTAAATCACTATTGATATACACACCATTCCCATCATAAACATCTATTTGTCAGTACAAGCTAAGCATTGTACAATATAGGAAAGGCAATTCATCCAGTAGTCTGGTTTTGACCCTTTTGGAATCCCCTCACGTATCGTGCAGATTTTGCCGCGGACAGGACTCAAACTTGGATATTTCTGCGCCGGATCCTGTTATACTAACCACAAAACCACCCTGTCTTACTCAATCATTTAACCGAATAGGAATATATCATGTTCACGTATTCGGTTGCTCTCCTATTTGCTACTTTCAGTAAGTCCTACCGCTGTGGCCAAGATTCTGTGCATCAAATATAATTGTTCATATTAAGCATGTTCCAGCGCCCTATAGACACTGGAAAAGAATAGTCTTGTCAGTTGTATTTCTATAGACAAACCAAATTGATGCTCTAATGGATTCATATAGTAATCTACAATAATAATCATGCCTACCGCTGGGAAAGCTATTTTTGGAAAACGAACGTTAGGTAAATTTACGTTTTTCATGTCACACCGTCTTGCAATAAAATTCAACTAATTTCTTTATTAAAATTAGCTGACAGGATGTTACACTCATGCATTTGGCATCGCCTGTATAAACGTGAAGAATTACTTAGAAAAAACACACGGATTCTGCTTTGCACTGAGACGTTTCAATAATTTGTCACCTTTTAAGTAAAACTGTTTTGTTTGACTGTACTCAGTATTTGGGTGAAATTTCAAATTCGATTACGATATATTTTAAAAGTCATATCCTGTCTAACCAACTAATTTACCATTTACCATGAATCTGGTCGGCAAAATCTAATGGACTCTGGATGTTCAATTCACGTAAGAGAACAAAACCAAGGCTTCCATTTACCGACTCCGTAATAGACCATAATCCTGAACTTACCACATTCTCTGCTTACCTTCAACGTACAATTAAACAATAACTGATTGCGCGGGTTGTAGTAACAATTCTTTAAATAAAGTTTGCGAGCTTGAAGTAAACATAAATCCCATTTTATTTAACCAGTCGGCGAACAACATAACAAAACTACCGCCAGCCGCAACGCACTGACGCGTTTCGACCTTCCATGATCATCATCAGAGTACGACGGCAAACTGACTATCGAGGATCAAACCGCATTGCATATATATGGACAGCAAATTATACATGCGGCTCTCACCTCTATTAGTCTTGTATACTTTGTACATGACTGGAAATGTCGGTTGCACAATTTTTATGCAGTCACGAGCATTAACTGGTTGCAGCTTTCCCCGAATAGACATATATAGACAATACAATTAAACAATAATTGATTGCGCGTTTGGTGGTAACATTACTTTAAATCAAGTGGGCGAGCTTAAATTAAACATCAATCCCATTTTATTTAACCAGTCGTCGAACAACATGGCAAAACTACTGCCAGTCGCACGCACTGACGCGTTTCGACCTCCCATGGTCATCATCATATTACGACGGCAAACTGACTAGTACCTCTATGAATCACAGCTTTTCGTCAGTGAACGAAATGCTGATTCTATACAGGGCATATTTATTTAGTTTTACTGCTTTCTTGGCGTCAAAACTGTGTTGTCTAGACCTGCTTTGCAATATAGTTGTGATTTAATACAAGATATATTTATCAATAATATATTCTAATACGTAAAAATGGCCTCACTAAATATTTAAACGATAAATTTCTGATTCGGCATTACACTTACAATTGGTAGTCAAACTTATCTTTCACAGAATTTAGGTCATATAGGCCGTTTAAAACTACAAAGGCAATATCAATTTCCTTTTCGAGAATTGCCAATAACTACCATTTTCCCGTCTATCAATTAACTGCCACTCTACTACTAGCTAACTTTCCGTTTAACTATTTTTCGATCTTTTTCTCTAATCGCCTACTTTTACCGTAATATCAAAATCAATTTATACACTAGTGACGTCATCTTTTTGACTGCTCTTTATTGCTCTGTTTTACCGTAAAATTGCACCGTTGTTTAATTACTTTTTTGCCCTGATTTTGTGAAAGTTGTGCGTTGTACGTCTAGGTTTATATAATGTGTGTTTGTATACATATATGTGTGTTAAAGAATGAGAATTTGTCTACAGGAATTGCACGTGGGTCTCTCAAGATTTCAGATACATATAGTGGCATATGCCCTTTAATATTTTCAAAATAAGGCCACATAAACAAGACATAATGCCTCAGCGAGTTTCGATTGAACAATGATGCACTCGGTACTATGCTGATGTTAAAAGCAACATTTTATTTACAAGTGTGATCGAATCGCAGTGCGAAAAATTAGGATTTTAGCGGTCTATCATGAAATTTGTGTTAGTGTGAGTGGTGTTGTATTTTATTTTTTTTAATGTTTTCACGTTTGTGATCAAAGCATTTTTTATAATACATTAACTATTTGCTTAAATCTGAATGGAAATGAAATCATCCTCCTGTGACACAAAAGAATTTTTGTAATAAAAATGAATCTGTCAGCGGGATTTTGGCGTCATGTATTTCGTTTTTGGTTTCGATATATTATCAAACATTCAAAGTAAATAGATCATGAAAGTTACAACAGCAATGTTAAAAATGACTTTTCATCAGCGACAGCATATGGTACCCTAGTCGCATTGTCATATCTTTGTTAACAGTCGCCTCATAACACATGTTTTCATCTCGCGGAAAGACAGATAAGCCGTTAGTTGACACTGCCAGTTTTACAAAAATTTAGACAGTATGTACAAAATACACAATCAGGAGCGCCCACACCTTCAAAGATTACAGATATGTAATTATGCGTCGAATAAGCCAACTCAATGCCTATAAAATATGCCACACCTGTAAAGAATACAGAGATCATGATATTGGAGATAGGGTAAACTTGAGAGAAAAAACTGTGAGCACCTTATATACTGCTAGACAATTGTTTATGTTAGAGAACTAATAGAATTTCAATTTTTTAATAGGTGTTGCGCACCCAATAACAAATTATTTCATTTATGACCAGAAAGATAAACCAAAGGCAGCATGAGCGGAAAATCTAATCCCATGCACATTCGTTTCGTGCTTACTTGCGACTCATCAGCAGGAGCCGTAATTACACCCTTTACCCACTATATATTTTGGTGAGAAATGTGGGGAAAATCGGACGGTAAAATCTCCTAAACGAATGTGTAAACCTGCTCTAGTGAAGCTAACATCATATAAATTATTTTAAAATGCAATTTCATAGCCAACTCACAATTTATATATATATACCAAGTTTGTAAAGAGTACGAACACCATTGGTGTTGTATCAGTGCCCGATACCAACGTTATGGTACCTAAAAGGTACCTGTTAACAATGATTATCACGAAAAGCCATATTATGAAGGTTTGCCCGAATAGCACGTGATCAGCATGGTTGCCATTCTAAATATAATGGTGCTGGTAACCTTTGCAGATTTTGTAAATTATATTTATTGTGAGTTGGATTTTAAGTCGCATTGTCTAAGATAGGATATGAAATTGCCTTTACTAATGTTTGGATACACCGTCTAGGAAAAGGAACAGTGAAAATGTCCCACACATATTGATCCAATATATGTGTGTTTTGGGTGTGGTTCTGCATTCCATAAAATTATGCTTTTTCTCCTGATCACTGACAAATATCTGCCTAGTCCTGTTGAACCAACTTGCTACACAGTGCGTATTACTAAACACACAACTGCACGTTTTCTCATTAAGTTATGTAATCAGCGCCAATTACTTTCTTTAAACCAGTTGCACTTCACAGAAAATATCCTTTCAGTCACGCGTGCTGGCGTGAGCAATCATTTGTTGCATAATTGAATTACTTACTCATATGCGGTTCGCATTATCAAGACCAATGATATTCAACGAGAGACCACAATTTTGGCATCGATTTTATTCTGATACATACGAACACAAACATATATATATATATATATATATATATATATATATTCATTTATTTAAATAGAAATTCATAATGAAAATTATTTTTATGAACGTGTAGCATTGTTTAATATGCAGGATGCAAATGGATAAAAATTACATGCTCAAATCCTAATAAAAAATGTGGACAAGCAAAATAAATTTCGTCGAAATATCTAAAAACGTAATCTATTTTAATAACGTTTGATTTATTTTTCTTATACAAACAATATATATATATATATATATATTCATATTGAATAAAAGCTAATGAATTATTGTTATTATTATAGGTAAAACAATTAAACAATAATTGATTAATGGGATTGGTGTTTACTTCAAGATCGCAAACTTGATTTAAAGAAAAGTAAAGTATTATTCTGTGTTTATTTGTCCTTTAATTTGAACACGACAGTTGGCAAAGAATCATTTTGTGCCTTAATTTGAGCTGGGATGCAACACGCAAAAATTCGCATTTGTGTATACCCATATATATATATATATATATATATATATATATATATATATATATATATATATATATATATGGAAATATAGAACAACTTTATGTGTATAGACGTATAATATATTCTTCTGTGGATTAGTGTACGCTTGCGTACAAATGATAGTTCCTACTAGGCACGAACATCAACACGACTTCCGGTTTTCCTAGAAAATTACCTTTAGTCATATGAACTCATTTTTAGCTTGCGACTTCACTTCTCCCGTGTTTAGACACACGCATAACTATGCATATTTCGCTGTTGCTTTGCCAGGTTTCTTAAATAAGTTATTTCAGATGTGAAGAGAAGGCTACGTCACAGCTGGCACAAAGTGTAAGTCTAATACCTGCGCCGGATGCGCTTTACGCATACCAGCCGCTCAATTCTTGGAGCCGACATTAAGGCGTAAAATTTATTAGTAACTTTTAATCAAGGTTGTGATCAATGATTTAAAGACCTGACCCATTAATTACATACATCAGGCAGTATAAACTATTAACTTGCCTTGGACAGGGCTCGAACATGGACACATTGGCGTCGGACTCTGGTGCTCTAACCACTGCGTCAACCTGCCGCCCGCGCAACCAATATTCCTTCACGACCGTACTTTATGCAAACTTATTGTGCTATGCACGAAAGGTATGCATAATCTGGCCAGTACTTGATGGGTTCCCAACAAGGACGAAACCGGTCTATTGGACGAATTGCCTTTTCTACACTTAAAAAATTCTTAGTTTATTCTGAAAGATGTACTTAATGAGTTAGGTGTTTATGTCAAGTTTGCAACCTTGATTATGGTAAATTTTGCACCGCCTGCGCAACCAATGCTTGCTTAATTATTGTAACGAATTTATTTCATTCAAGGTTGCGATCCTAAAAAAACCACTGACCCATTATATACATACATTTTTCAGAATAAACTAAGAATGTATAAAAGGTTGCGATCTTGATATAAAAACCAGATATCAAGATCCCAAACTTGATTAAAATTAATTATTCCCACCACCAGCGCAAACTCACTATTTACTTTTATTCAATGGTGCGATCTTGATATAAGAAGCTGGCCTATTAATTACTTACATATTTCAGTATAAACTAAGAATTGTATAGTGCAGAAAAGGCAATTCATCCAGTAGAGCGGTTTCGTTCTTATTGGTAACTCATCCAGTGTTTGCCATGGACAGGGCACGAACCTGGGTACGTCTGCTTTGTAATTTGTTGCTTTAACCATGAACCACCCTGCCGCACACTATGCACACATTTCAGTTATATACTAACTAGTTTTTCTTGTTCGTCCTTTCTATTAGGTGGAACATTTATGGCATACATTTAGACACACTTCCGCCTAAATAACCCCAATCAATAATTATAGAACAGAGTCAGACTTGAGTCCATTGCATATATTTTAGGTTTCTGCTTCGAGGAAAGTCTAAATTTCCGTAACAAGTCTTATCATGGCCAAACGAGACGGGCGTCTGAGGCGGTGCGTTTCTTTTATAGCTCTTATAATGGACTCTGCTGGTAAATAAGTTTCCCTGTTGTAAACGGTTCAGGCATTTAGACGTTTTTAAATGATATCTTAATTTAACCCTACTGTTGCCTCCGAATTCATTCTATCCTTATCTTTTCCCCGGGCATCCATGATCCCTGTCATTAGCAAAATTATGGTGTTGTCATTAACCTTGCTTACAGCTTCATCAGGACCATGCACAAAGCAGAATAAAATCCGTAGTTTGCACAGTGTGTTGGTTCGGAGCGTTCCTACACACACAGCCAATACGTGAAATCCAGTAATTTTGATGCATTAACTAACTCTCATTTTTAATGAACTGGTTGGATTTTAATTATTCTCTCTGCAAAACTTTATTTGACGGGCCATTCAACAACAAAGGCATACTTTGATAATTGCTTTATTTTGGAGCCAAATTGCTGGCAGTAATTCAAATGACGAATAATTGTAGTTCTGTAACATGCGCCCTATTATTAGTCAAAACGGAGAGCTTCTGACCAACCTAGTTATCTCTGTCAGCATAATAGCTGAGCTTTCTTATACATCCACCGTCAGCAATGAATGAATTTAGGCTTCTAACTGTAGGTAAATAAGTATGTACTCCACAGACATAACTTAGTCTGATATTCTGCAATGCCCTTCAAATTGAATAAACCTTTACTGAGGTATTCACACGATATACTCACCGAAAACTCAGCGATTGTTCAAATTGCAGCTGCTTTAATTGCACGTTCTAACCCTAAGTAATCTCCTTGGTTTGATGTCAGATATCCGGAATCTATTATTTACGTGGAGAATGAGCCTCCGAATATGACATTAGCTTGACTTATAAATGCTTCTACTACCATCTTTCAGAAATATGATGGCAACTTGCCTACGTACACGGAGTCACCCAACAACAACTTTTCTATGGATATATTCTTCTTGGCGTTGAAACAAACAGTTAAGACAGCGACGATATCTTCCAAACTGTATTCGTTTATCAGATGCAATCTTCAGATGAATTAGCTTTGTGCCTTCTCAAACTTGAGTCGGAGCGGTCTTAAAATCCTTCAACTATGAATTAATTGCAGCATACGTTGGAATATACGACATAATAGGCAATTTTAAAACACCTGACCCATTGTGTACACGCATCTGTCAGTATAAACTAGGCAGTGTGGAATTCTCGACACTACGTGATGAGTTCCATGTAAGTACAAACCGGTCTACTAGATGAATTACCTTTTCAACTCTATACAATGCTTAGTTTATTCTAACAAATGTATTTACAGAATGAAGCAGGTGTTTATACCAACATCGCAACCTTAATTGAAAGCAATTTTTATCACGGCAAGCGTAACCAAAGTTCGTTTAATTTTAAAACATTTGGTGGTGCTTGGCTGCATTCCAAAGCCTTACCTCTCGATTGTGACTCTGACTAATTTTGCTTAAATATTTTACTTTCGGCATACAAATAATAAATATATTTATTCACATTATTTTTTAATAAAAAGTTTCGATTAGTTGCATTCCGCAGTTGTGCACCATCTTTCATTAGTCACTTCACTGATTTGTAAACAATTATTTTTAAATAAATTTTTATTAGATATTTTTCATGGAAATTTTAAATTTTCTGTTAATTACTTACTTTCCTCACAGCGTGCTGAATCTTCGTGCTTTGAATTTAATTATCAATTAAAAGTAATGAAAAATTGGAATTTAATCTATCTCCTTATATTTCATAACACTATTTTTCCGTTTTAAATTTCTAAACTTCTGATTACCATATAAAGCATTGGTAAGTTAATCTTAGGCTTTCTCTTGGTATTTGGTTCCAAGATAACCTTTCATGTCCAACCCTCTATTAATCATCCTTTAACAGCATCAGTTAATATGATCTTTGCTTTTCTTTGGCATACCATAGCTAGGCAACGCTGTTTCCGGGAACGCCCAATTTTTATATTTCCTGCTTTATTTGGTGTTTAAAAAAGTTTAAATGAACGCATCAGCGTATGACTTCATGCTATATTCTTGTCGTTTATAAAATCAGACTTAAATTTGAAAATATAGGTTATTCTTCTATTTCATATTGTGGAGAACATAAAATTTTCAAAATCCGCAAAACGACGCAGTTTTGTAAGCATAAAATTCAATTCGTAATAGAAAAGTTTGGCTAACTTAATTAACTTCAATAAAATATATCCCAAAAGTCTATCTAACTATTTGAAAGTCACAAGAATTCCAATACCCATGTGTTCCATTAACAGAAATTAATATACTGCATCATTTTAACTATTAAAAAATCATTTTGATTACTTTTATTTTTATACTTGGCCATTCTTTGGTTTTGCTAAATTCATTGCAGACAGACGAATGAAGAGCCGAAAAAGGAAAATGGAAATAATGAATGTGTCATAGCATGTTATCTTCATGTTGCTTCTTAATTATGATGTATGTTTGTTTCCGAAATATTATTTTCTACTTTATGTGATTTTTCCATTGCATTTGCTAAATGAATCAATTAATCTGAAGAATAACACGTTTGTAATTGATATACTAAATATTGAAACATTTTAATGACTACCTGATCTGTGTTTTGACTCACACAGGCTAAATTCTTGTTGTTTTTTTCTCACAAATATTTTGATCAAACAATAATTGATTGCGCGTGTGGTGGTATCAGTTCTTTAAACCAAGTTTACGAGCTAGAAGTAAACACCAATCCCATTGTATTTAAACAGTCGTCGAACAACATAACAACATAACGTACAAGGTATGCAAAACTACTAGAAGTGAGAGCCGCATATCTAATTTTTCTCTCCATATATATATATATATATATATATATATATATATCACTAGGAATGGGCGACCTGGTGTTCTTTTACAGTCCATATATAACACTTTTGGCTTTTGTATAGCTCTGCATGATCATGATCATATATATATGAAATGCGGTTTGATCCTCGCTAGTCATTTTGCCGTCGTACTCTGATGATGATCATGATAGGTCGAATCGCGTCAGTGCGTGCGACTGGTGGTAGTTTTGTTATGTTGTTCGACGACTGGTTAAATACAAAGGGATTGGTGTTTACTTCAAGATCGCAAACTTGATTTAAAGAAAAAAAAATTTTATTTCCTTTGGTGACCATCTTTTTCAGTGCACTCATCATCACAAGCTTCAAAATACAAACAATTGATGATTTTCCACTTCAGATTAACGTAATTTGTGGGCGTGTCGTAAGATTGTAAATCGCTTTGCCTTTAGTTATGCATTCACACGTACCTTTGACGATAGAAATACTGAGATTATGAAGGTATGTAAAATATTTGCATCAAATCCGTATAAAAATTAATTGCTCACCATTTTTAAATGTTCAATCACAAAGTCATGATTATTTAACTAATAAAATCAAACAAAATTGATGTCGCGGGTAATGGTAACAATTCTTTAAATCAAGATTGCGAGCTTGATATAAACACCAATCCTACTTCATTTGACCAGTCGTCGAAAAGCATAGCGAAGTAACCGTCAGTCACATGAATTGACGCGTTTCGACCTTCAATTATCAGAGTACGACGGAAAACTGACTAGCGAGGATCAAACCGCAATAAATATATATGGAAAGCAAAATTAGATATGTGGCTCTCATATCTAGCAGTCTTGTATACATTGTAATTGACTGAGTCATCGGCTGCAACAATTTCTATGCAGTCACGAACAATAACTTTTTTCAGTATTACTATATATATATATATATATATATATATATATATATATATATATATATATATATATATATATATATACATATATATATATAATTAAACAATCAATAATAACGCGGATGATGGTAACGATTTTGCAAATAAAGATTCAATGTTTGAAGTAAATACATATTCCCTTGTATTTAATCAGTCGTCCATCAATATAGTAGGACTACCGTCAGTCGTACATATTAGTTTATCTATCTTGTTCGACGTCTGGCTAAATACTATAGGGTTGTTATTTACATCAAGTTGGAAAATTTGATTTATTGAAAGTCATGAATAGTTCAACAACTGTTGTTAGATCGTCGCACATACATCGTTTTCTTAAGGGCCGAAAAATCGATTGTCAAAACTTTATGCCAAAACTAAATTGTTCGTGACTTCACACAAGTTTGGAAAGACTGATAAGCGTATTATGTTACATCATCAAATCCTGACTTGTATAAAACCGTAAATTTAGGCACAAGCAATTGTAATTGCGCAATTATCTCTAACACTATTGTCAACATTGTTTTGAAGGGTTGTTGCGCAGTGCGAGCTTCATATGATGACTTACCTCGAGTTGCGTTCGCGGGTTGTTGGTTTGCACTATCAGTTTCACAAAGATCCGATTGATCAACATTTTCTAGTATGTATCTGTTTTGTATTCGATCAGGCTGTGAGCGCATTCGTCCCTTTCTTTCGAAGGCAAATGTGAAGTGGACCACATTTGCTTAAATCTGCAATTGTGTTTATTGTGCTGCGTATAGTGGTCCGATGATGGTGCTGGATAGAATGCACCGAAATGTCGCCAGTAAACAAAGATTGTATAGCACCGCATTTCCAATGGTGAGTATGAACGATGTTGAAGCCTTCGGAAGAAAGGGACGAATACGCGCCCAGCCTAATCGAAGTCAAAACCGTTACATACTGGAAAATATTTTCAACATTAATTGTTGAAATAACACAATCAGAAATGCTGCACACTTTATACATATTAGACATTAAATTCCAAAGAAGTTAGAAAAAAACAGAATTATATACCTGGGTTCGCATGAAAAAAATGATATTACACTGCTACACACGTTTCAAACTTTCTGGCTAGTTGACATTCGAAGCCAAAATTATGCCCCAAACCTGTTAAACATTTCAAAATTTATTATAGGACAAACGGACGTGGCTACATTACTTGAACAATTCGAAACAGTAATTTGGCACTAGTTAACTTAGTAAAAAAGGATATTGTCTGTAGAAACTCACAATACAAATAAACCGGCGCAATTGTTTTATAATGGTGGGAACCGAATAGTCCTTGATAGGCTGTGCATTCGCATCTAACGGCATACATCCCTCCGCTGAGACTCAGTGACTCAGAAACCGCACTCAGCGACCTATCTGAACTATTTCTAGATTAAAATGTATTAGCCACTCTACGACTTTGGAGAACATCTTCTGCAGCCAAATACGTAATTGGTATTCAGTAGTGAGCCATATAATTACATCGTCATCGTAAGTCGATGAACAAGATAAGTCGGTACCAAAAGTATTCTTCATAACTTGGAAAACTTTCGGTGTGTTCTTCCGACAAAATGGTATCCGAGTGAATTGGAAATGACCTTGAGGTGTCTGCAACGCTAACTTCCACCGGTCTTCGGTCGTCACGCCAATTTGCCAAAGGCTCTGTTTAAGGTCAAACACGGCAAACCATTTGCCTCCCGCTAGCCCTAGGAACAGATCACGCGAAGCAAACAAGGGATACAGGTCAGGATTAGTCGCCTAGTTTAATTGCCGGAAATCATCCGACGCTACTCCTACTTCTGAGTATTTTTAAGCCTAAAACACACGTGTCACCGTGAAAACATATTGTCTCGAAATAAATTTACCTAACACACAAATACGAGTAGCCCCGGTCCACTCTAAGGCTATCGTTGTAAATTATGATTAAGAATTATATATAGAGATCTTTAGATGTATATATGTTAACTGAATGTAATAACAGTAAGAGCAAAAACCCCATCATCAGTAGTATTATTGTCAATATATGTACAATTATAAAACAAACTTCAATTATATTCTATCAATTCGGTTTCGTTCCTCGGAAAAATATGACAAAACCCGAAGAATATACCCAAAGAGCGTAAATAAGAGAAGTCTGATTTCAAATATTGATAATATTTCATAAAAACAACCATTTCACCATATAAATTCAATGTGACATTAACTCTGAATTATCTATCAAAGCCTTGAATTGTAAGATGCGGGTTTTTATAGTGCAAACAAGTGATTCGTGCTACGTAGCGAAGGCCACTTATTTTGCATAACATATTTTCAAATGAGCTGAGGCATAAGTGGAAACTTATTTAACTAGCAGTATTGCCAAATTTGTACAAATACACCAACGCTTTGTGTGTTTAAACATTTGAAAACTAGGTAATCAATTAGCGACGCCGTATTAATGGATAAATGTGCTACTCAAGAGACTAGTACTTCCAAGAATCTGGCTAGTAAGACAGTCTGACAACTGACGGTTGTTTTGCTGTTTTGCGATAGGCTAATTAAAAGGCGAGTGGTGATTATCTTAGGTACGTAAATTTCATTTGATAAATTTTAATCAACAATCACGCGATCAACTATTGCTTAATCAATCCACCAAAGCACGGTTTCTTGATTATTCACAACTTCGCGCAACATGTTTCTTTTATTGAACACTTCACCAGTATTAGCCCGGATTTTTGGTAAGGTTTGAACACAACACCACGAGAAATACAGTTACGGTTTCTATTTTGAATACTTGATAAGCTTAAGTTCTAGCATGATATTTTAAATACACGATGGCCTGCTAGACAATATATATTTTTTCTACCATATAGGGACATATTCTTGGTGCAATAGTACATAAAGTTTCGCGCACCTATTAACAAATTAGTTCAAATAGGACAAGAGAGATAGCGCGAAGTCAGCATGAATGGAAGGTGTAATCTCATGTACACATTCGTTTCGTTCTTACTGGCAACTCATCATTAGGAGCCGGTATCAAATTCTTTACTCACTATATTTTTTGGGTGAGTAATGTGGCAAATTTTGATGGTACACTCTCGTAAAAGAATGTGTAAACTACATTAGAGAAACTAACTTCATATGACGTCTATAACAATGCGACTTCAAAGTTAACTCACTGAATCAAGTATATCTACTGAGCTAGTAAATGGTTCCGACACTATGGTAGTTGAGTCTTCATCTGATACAAACCACAGAGTTTCCGAATAGGTATATTCAACAAAAACTATGGTTTCCGTGTATGTACGTGGAAACAACAAAATGTATTTCAAGATACCCTGGATTTCGCCATAATTTCTTGAGTTATAGATGTTAAGATGTAGCTTTAATTCTCAATTTCTTTTGAAATTTTGCATACCTTGAAATCCATTGCGAAGGTACACTCGACAACTCACCCTTTACAGCCACACTAATTC
Organism: Eudiplozoon nipponicum; assembly: GCA_029291075.1. NCBI lineage: Eukaryota > Metazoa > Platyhelminthes > Monogenea > Mazocraeidea > Diplozoidae > Eudiplozoon > Eudiplozoon nipponicum. The sequence continues at coordinate 5,951 of JAQBSW010011010.1, read as the reverse complement.
TGGTATACTGAGTTGTACAGTAGATTGTACCGTCCAATTTTTACACATTACTCACCAAATATATAATGGCTAAAGGCCTCCTTATTTTCTACTGACAAATCTATGTGTGTAACGGGTCAGGTGTGTATATCAAGATCGCAATCATTATTAAAGTAATTGTTATCAAAGCCCGCGCAACCAATGGTCGTTTAATTAAATATAGGGTATCTATCCTCTTTTCTTCAAATGTATAACATTTAGAAACTGTTTGTTGCTGAGACGTTTTATATATATATATATATATATATATATATATATATATATATATATATTGTAAGGTACGCATGCGTAAACCTGCACTAGTAAAGTTTAATTTATATAAATTTCTCTGCAGAAAACAGTATCTGATTAATTTAGCAGGTAGTAAATTTATAAGACTACATATAAGCTAATCTTTAACCAATGTTCTTATTCATTTGCTGGATTTGGTTTCCCATTCCGTTTCGTGTAATCGCCGCTTCCTATTGTTTGCTAATGATGTGTTTCTATGGATAAAATCGATTTTTCAATCGCTGTTTCATTTATAATATCATCTCTTGACTTAATTTGCTAATAAACTCCAACGTTCTCTTAAAACTGCATATCGCTTTTCGTCTAAAATCATATTAATTTCTTTTGTATCCAGTTTCCTCTGAATGACGTTCAAGACCAGATCTAATAGCATGCAGTTCTGTGCTCATACCTGTTTGTGTTGAATGCGCACTTTGCTTTACCCCTATACATGAGATTACAGTAGTTGCATGAAATTGCATACAATTCTGATGTAACCTAGAGTTGAAATTTTCCTACCAGCTAGGCTGGTAATGTGTTTAATAAGCGCCTGTCAGTAGTGGACGGAATTGCTACGGCCAATATAAGGACCCGAGAACTATTAGTTCCTAATCGTGCAAATCGTCCGTTTTTCCATTGCCTGCCAGTTTCAGTTATATGCCGCCTGAAGCAATTGAAACCTTCCTTTCTTTTAGCAGATCCTTGTGGATATCGCTATCATCGTAAAGTTTAAACTGACCAGCGCCGATTTGCCTATTTTTGTCAGATGTCATGCTACCTGGGATAATATATAGGTATATATATATTTGTATATATATACCAAATACTACAGGTGGAGAGGTTGATTGCCTCTGAGCCAAATTCTTTCGTATCTTCTCCACCGCCGTGTCATTTCACTCTTCTAATCTGAGTATGAAATTAGGTCAAAGATTTTTTGATAGATGAGTTGAAGTTTCTTTCCTAGGCAGTGCCTAGCTTATACCGAAAACACCATATTTAAATCTTGCCATAATAGTTTCAAATAAATTCATTTACTTACAGTAGCAAGATGTTTGTTTTAAAATGAAATACACAGTACAGTTTATTTGTTAGAAGTGTTACCAACGTATAAAATATTGTTGGCATAAAACTGAACTTTGCATTGAATCCGTGGATTTCGCAGAATAAAGGATGTGTTGAATGACGATCTACCGAATGCTCCATATTGAAATAGTTGGCCATTACATTTCTGGCTACGAATGAGGAGTAGAAAACCAACTAGTTTAGTTGATGGGTTACAAATTTTATTCTATGCGATGGTTATTTTTTTCGAATAAACTTACAAAAGAAATTACACGTCATTTCTTTTTTCTTTAATCCATAACACGTAATCAGAAAGTAGACGCAATAGGAAGCCTAGAACTTTGTTAACTTATTCTACAGCTTATCAGAAGATGCCACGACCGCCGATGAAATTTGAATCCACACTCGTTAATTTTAAATTAATTTAACTATTTCACGTGGCTCGTGGTTAGCCTTCTTTTCAGGTATGCTATATTGGAGAAATGCTCCACGCAATTACAGACTCATATTCAATTATTATTTGCATACAGAGTCGACAGAAAATTTAGCAGACGATTTCGGATTGGCTTTCGTTGATCTGTCTGAATTGAGACAAAAAGGCAAATGTGTAGTGGCTCCTTTGTCACTACCGTAAGTGAGCCTCTGAGACGCCAAGCTCGGATAACCCATATTATCCAACTTAAGACAACTAAATTCCTCGGCACATTCTCATAAACTAATTCTCTTAAATCCTTCAATTAATTGCTCTGTATTCTCGCACTTATTTCTGTTATCCATTTTGTTAAAAGAAAATTTATTATAACAATGTATGTGTGCTCGCCGTCTCGCTGATTGCCACCGACTACTGTTCAGAAGTGAAAACCTTGCAAACAGAATAACCACAGTTATTACCTGAAGCGCAGTTGAGATCCTACGCGTTATAATAAAAAGAAGAATAATTTTTAGTCAATTTAATTAACTGATTGTTAATATATCGCCGCGCGAAATGATTCTCAAAAAACTAATAATGCCGAGCCAGGAACAGGCCGCATGCGTGTCACGCATCTCAAGAAGAAGACTGAATAATAAAGTCAACAAAGAAAAGTCAAATTCGTCGACAATCTGCTCAAAGAAAATTTTTTAAATTCCGATTTATTCTTTTAAAGCAATTTTTAATGAAACCAGTGGTAGCATCAAAAGTCTAAAAATAAAAATTTATTTATTTTTATATGAGGAGTTAATTAATCTCCAACAAGTTAATTGACCTCCACAATTGCAACGCATATTCTGGAGGCATCGACATGCACCTAGAATTACTTTCAACTACTGAAAGATACCAACTGCTATGCTTTAAATCAAGTTTGCGGGCTTGAAGTAAACACCAACCCCATTGTATTCAACCAGTCGTCGAACAACATAACAAAACTACCACCAGCCGCAACGCACTGACGCGTTTCGACCTTCAATGATCATCATCAGAGTACGACGACAAACTGACTATCGAGGATCAAACCGCATTGAATATATATGGAAATCAAATTTAGATATACGGCTCTCACCTCTAGCAGTCTTGCATACATTGAACTTGACTGGAAATGTCGGCTGCACAATTTCTATACAGTCACGAACATTAATTGTTTGAAGCTTTCGCAACATTTGCATATATAGGCAATACAATTTAAACAATAATTGATTGCGCGGGTGGTGGTAAAAATGCTTTAAATCAAGTTTGCGAGCTTGATGTTAACACCAACCCCATTGTGTACCAACTGCTACTTGAAACACTTATTTTTAAATCACAATATTATAATAGTCGTATTTTTACTAATTGTAACTATGCTAGCAAGCATTTTTCGAAAACTTTCACATAGTCTTTTTATTCCAGTTATTTTGATCTCTGGTCAGTAGCATTCCATTAAAAACCGGTGTGACCTGGTCTAAACGGCATCTCAGCCACGTTTGCTGTTTCTTCACCTTCAAAACCGAAACACTCGGTCTTGTTTAGTTTCGCAAACAAAGATATTTGCATAAACAAGAAGTGCAATGTCCTTAGTTTGTGCCAAAGTTACTCACTTAACATTTTTTCGCCAAACACAACGCAGCAAACATTGTCACCATGCGTTCGTATACCATTAAGACTCTGCACAAACGTGTAGATTTACGTCTGACATACGCAAAAGTTTACTAGAGCTACAAATTAAAAACTCTTGATAATGCCGCAGTGTGTTAAGGTGTGCTAAAATTTTTGCATTGCTTTCGAGGTTTGCATCCTTAATGTGTAACATGCTTACACATGAAGCGTTTTTTTCTCTTCAACGCGGTCAATTTGAGCTTCAGTATTCGGCATGCAATTTAAATCCTACAATTAAGTGGCACCAACAATGACTAATATCACTTAACAGTCATTAATTAGGTGGGTGGTGAGAGCTTCATATAAACACCAGTCCCATTGTATATAAGCAAATACTGGCGGGAGTTTTGCTGTCTCGTGAATTGTTAGATACAATGGAATTGAAGAATACAAAATACTTACTTTGATGCTGATTAAGCACTGCTTTTATGGACTGTGCTCAGTGATCCGATAGAGACTCAATATGCTTACGTCAATAATGGCGGTCCTAACGATAATTGTTCTGCTAATATGCCAAATATTTCAATCAATAAATCGTTGCATGAAATCAGCTCTGTGGCGAAAAATTGAAGCCGTACTTACCAGAAATTTGATATTCTTTGCATTTGTCATGCTTATGCATACACTCTTTCTTTCCTTCCAGTATTGATTGATATTTGTACAGTGCATTTGGCCCATTTTAAGCAATGAAAGATTTGTAGAATTGCATCCACATGGTTGGACCCCACCGCGATATCCATTAATATCTCGATCTCTTTCTGCAAAACAAGAAACTTGTCTACCTAGTTCAATACACGTTAAGCTTTTCTACGCTTTTTAAATAATATTTTCCACGTTGCATCTTCATTCAATCATTGAGTCTGCATAACTTCGAACATTCAACAAATTGAAGTAATATTCATTTTTATGTTTTTTTTTAAATTCAACCCAACCACGTGTATACCCATTTCACTATGCAACTCGTGAGAAGTTAGCTCATTTGCAAACTATGTAAATTAAAGGATAACAAAGATTTGTTGTTGCATAAATACGACAAAGAGCCTGACGTTGAAACACGAGTCCTGTAATCGAAAGCGGAAACTGATGGTTTAAAGTAGATGTTTTCAATAATTATTTCCAATATGCACAAACAATTTTTGTAAATAATAACACTTAAATGAAATAAAATCCTTACTAATGGAGAATTAATTGGCTAAAATTGTGTATTGCTTAAATCTTGGGAATTATTCTTATGGAAAGTTTGTTTAATAGCATGTAGTTCTATCGTGTGAGAGTTATGATATAAATCCAGTTGACTGTTGGACGCGCCAAAAGTGACACCAATTTTCCGGTCTTAGCTGAATGAATTTAATAAAGTTAGTTTTTTAACTTACTTAATTGTTGGGTTCCCTATTCTGGTGTAATTATTCCATTACGCTTCACAAGTAACATGCCAATAACCTCGAAGTTATGTTTAATATTATAACGTAGAATGGTAACGGATAGGCACTGTGCGATGAAATCCAATACTGATGCTGAAATCATCAGTTTATAATATAGCAGATGAGAGCGTTTACTTACAGTGGATGTAAGCGAACCAACTCCAGGTGTTAATACGAAGCAGAAGCGGGGAATAGACTGCTTAAATCAACAACTAGTTACTTTAAGGAGTTGCATTGATGCGCACCTGGAATAATTGTAATTACCTGTTCTGCGTTTTGACTAACGCAGCTAACATTGTTCCAGTAATTTTCTTTCATCAAGATATTTCGGCCAAGCTTACCGTAGGCCTTCATCAGTTGCATTTCACGAAACAAAATTAGGCAATTGTATCGTAAATATTCAGCCAATTTTCTCACTTTTTCGGTGTTGGAATAAACGATCACCTGAGAGGTAAGCAGATTTAATCAACGCTAATTTGGTGCAGATTGATATGTTTATCGAAACAATTAATGCCATAAATATAGCAATGTATTTAAACACGGATTCAGCATAAATTTTTAAGCTTCATTATTGAAATATTTGATTATTATTGGTAGAAGTACCATTACTTATAAGTCGTCGCGAAATAGTTTTTTGTGCATTGATATGTATCACTCCATATTACTTGACTAATTCGATTGAAATTATTTGAAACTCTTGTTCGGCGGTAAAATGATAATGTATCATATTATGCTTGAGTCATAACGCCCCGTCAAAATTTCCAATTCTACCTGACTTAATATATAATGCGCTTGATAATATACTATCATCTACTGATGAGTAAACTCGAGACAAGTGCATATGAAATCAATAAAAATGGAATATTACTTTTCTAGACGGCCTAACTCAATTCCCAGTATGGTTGTACATTACAGAGGAATTCGGCATTTGCACACGGTTTGGCATAAATTATTGTTAGATAATAATGACTTAGTAGTGCTGATATAGTAATCTAAGGCATTATAGGAATTTGAAGAGAATATTTTATGCTTCACACAGCATGTTAATA
>JAQBSW010011009.1:0-21810 GCA_029291075.1 Eudiplozoon nipponicum | reverse complement strand
AAAATATATAGTGGTTATGGGCGTAATTGCCGGCTCCTACTGATGAGTCGCCAGTAAGCACGAAACGAATGTGCATGAGATTATACTTTCCGTTCATGCTGCCTTTGGTTTATCCTTCTGGTCACAACTGAACTAATTTGTTACTAGGTTCGCAACACCTAATACATACTTGCATATATATATTAGCTCTCTGCAACAAACAGTATTTAATCGTGATCTCTTTCCAAATATTTATATTATTATTTAATGTATGTGCATATCATGGACAAAAGTTTATTCTAATTTATATGATTTATATTGAAACTTAATGTATACCAGCGAGTGAAACATTTAGCGCCAAATGAAAAAATCTGATCCGCGAATCTAGCTAAATACAATGGGATTGGTGTTTAATTCGAGTGTGCAAATTTGATTTAATTGTTACCATCACCCACACAATCAATAATTCTTTAATTGTATTGATTATATAATTATTTCTTTCAATCAACTTTGTGAGCTTGAAGTAAACATCAATCCCATTGTATTTAACCAGTCGTCGAACAACATAATAAAACTACCCCAGCCGCAACGCACTGACGCGTTTCAACCTTCCTTGATCATCATCAGAGTACGACGGCATACTGACTATCGAGGATCAAACCGCATTGAATATATATGGAAATCAAATTTAGATATGCGGCTCTCACCTCTAGCAGTCTTGCATACATTGAACTTGACTGGAAATGTCGGCTGCACAATTTCTTTGCAGTCACGAACATTAACTGTTTGCAGCTTTCGCCACATATACATATATAGGCAATACAATTTAAACAATAATTGATTGCGCGGGTGGTGGTAACAATTGTTTAAATCAAGTTTGCGAGCTTGAAGTAAACACCAATCCCATTGTATTTAACCAGTCGTCGAACAACATACCAAAACTACCGCCAGCCGCAACGCACTGACGCGTTTCGACCTTCCTTGATCATCATCAGAGTACGACGGTTAAATACAATGGGATTGGTGTTTACTTCAAGCTCGCAAACTTGATTTAAAGAATTGTTACCACCACCCGCTCAAACAATTATTGTTAAATTATATATTTATTTGTGGCGAAAACTGCAACAAGATAATGTTGGTAACTGCATAAATGTTGTGCAGCCGACATTATATGTGAAACTACTAGATTTGAGAGTCGCATATCTAATTTTGCTTTCCCTATAAATGCAATGCTGTTTGATCCTCGTTAGTCAGTTTTCCGTCGTACTATGATGATGGTCATGGAAGGTAAAAACGCGTCAGTGCGTGCGACTGGAGTTTGTTTTTCTATGATGTTCGATGACAGGTTATATAATATGTGATTGGTGTTTACTCCAAGCTCGCAAATTTGATTTAAAGAATTGTTATGTAATTGTTTCATATCTCTTCCATCTTATGTGTTTGATCATAATATTTGTTCATATATCTACTGTGCTACATTATAGGATTTTGCAATTGTTCGTTTCTTACTCTGCTTAAAAATTTGATAATTTTTCAGCCTCTATATTATCTTTGTTCAAAATACTTTCACCTTTATTTAATATTATATTCTTTAATCGCTAGAAATGCAATCGGCGAGTTGATTAAATATACCATTCAAAACCAATTAAAATCTTTTTGTGTGAGTCAAAGTCTTCGAAGCAAACGTACTAATATTCGGGTCCTAATCAGTAGGAAACTGGTTTTCTGGATGAATATCCTTTCCTTAGTTTATACTGAAAATGTATATATCTTGGGATTGGTGTCTATATAATTTTGGCATCTTTTATTTTATTTATTATTACCACCACCTGTGCAATCAAGGCTTGTTTAATTATATAAATCTTCAGTTCAATAACATATACTCAGGTGGCATGGTGTCTGCTCTATAATGTAAGATTTTGGGCATATTGCCGCAGAATTCTATCCAAATGGTGTCAAAGCGTGATACAATAAAGAATCTAAAAATTAGTGTGTAAATATGCATCTGATTTTAGGCATGAAGTTAAAATAAATAAAGGCCAATAAGTTATCGGTTTCTCTTATTAGTTAGTGCGCCGTTCTATATAATATCGAGTGGTATTTCCGTCGCTATCTCATTCGTAATGTCAGATCTCGACAAAATTCCAATAGATTTCCTAATGTATCTTATTCTTGAAGTATGAATGCATGTGGATTTGCATCGACGACTATCACAGTTAAATACATATCTAGTTTACTTTGAATAATATGCAAGATAAAATTTTTCAACCCGGCCATGCTTAAATGCTTTTATTTCTGACCTTAATTGAATGCACGGTTTTACTTGCATTCATTGGCCCCCAATCACTGAATAGGATTTAACACATCATGCGTCGTAGGATTACGTTTTCTCATTTTGTTTAGGAATCATACGTCTTAGGGTAAGGCACTGTCCGGAATCGGCTCGATTGTGTGATTAAATGATATTGGTTTTACTTTGCGATTTGTTTTGAAGTTCGGCAATACCATGATCTTCACATCCTTCTTATCTATTTCATATTCTGTGTACTAAGACTGTGAATTCAATTTACTGAGTTCGTTAATCATCATTGTTTCTATTTAATTATGATGGCGACCTTCGGAAATTGAAACAGGGACTCGAACTCTGGACCAAGTATTCGAGTCCCTGTTCGAGCGTCGGACTCATAACCCGCCATCTACAGAACAAGACACGAAATAGAAGTAGTCAGTTTTTAGATAAATTATATATTGAATATACGTTCCGCATAAACATGCTCGAACCCAGTGAAAATTATTTTACCTGTAAAATTGAAGAATTGAAAAACCGAAAAGACGCATTAATTAATTAAATAGGTCAGTATAAACTAAGAACTGTATAGTGTAGAAAGGGCAATTCATTCAGTAGACCGATTTCGTCCCTATTGGGAACTCATCATGTACTGGCCAGAACTTGCCGCGGACAGGGCTCGTTAGTTCCCGATAAGGACGAAACCGGTCTACTGGATGAATTGCCTTTTGTACACTGTACAATTTTTACTTTATACAGAATATGTATGTAAATAATGAGTCAGGTGCTAATATCAAGACTGCAACCTTGATTATAATAACTGTTGTCACCGCTCGTGCAACCAATGTTCGTTTAAGCGGAAAGACTGTTCTAAAGATGGCATAATTAACATAATATATCTTCACATCCATCGGTAAATAATATGAGTTTAAAATTAATGACAGTAGATTTTCGAGAATTCCCACAAATTGGACTATATCCGGTGAAATGATTTATTACTGAGTCACTTGCATTACATTAGTGTCATAGTCATATTAGATATTTTGATATAAATCTTCGCATAAATTGTTAAATATATAAAGTTTTCCCTATTTATCTTATCATTGTGAATTTTTAGCCAACATAAATTGCGTCCATTAAGACGATTTATCCATTGGCCTTGTCGCATTTCAATTTGTGATTGAATCACATCAGTACGCGCAATTGGCTGCAGTTTTGTTGTTTCACAACTAATTAAATAAGAAGGAAATCGTTGATTTCAAGTCTGAAAACTCCTTAAATTATCTGTTTATAGCTTTGAAATAATGCCAATGTAGTACAATTTATTTAAAGATGGTATTAACTAATTGAAGAACCCTCGTCAATTTCCTTAATATAATTGAATTTCATAGCAAATGTGTTTTAAACCACTTCAGATTTACATTTTGGAAAGCATTAATGCTATTCTGTTTGAAGTAGAGTTACTAGTCTTAAAATTTAATATCTGGAATTTCCAATTTAATGACGAATGTAAAGAGAATCCTTTATTTTTGCAGTAAAAATATTTCAAGCGACTGTCTTATATTGAAAATAGTTAATGTGAAGATAGTTAAAAAGTAGGAATTGTGCTAGTTTAATTCCATTAATCATATTTAACTAGATTGCAATACCGGTCCTATTATATAAATTCGTTTGTCAGAATAAACTGAAAATTGTGTAATGTGGAAAAGGCCTTTTCCTATACTATACAATGCTTAGTTTATATTGGAAAACCTATGTATAAAACAGGACTGGTGCGAATATCGACATCGTAACCTTGATTTATGTAATTGTTATCACCGCCAGCGCAATCAATACTCGTTTGGTTAGATTGCAATAATTTTAATGTATCTTCTTTGTTTCTGACACAAATCAATGACGTTGTTTTTATTCTCAAGTATAAAGTTAATTATGACATGGACACAGTTCGATCTAGTCGGTCAAGATACATCAGTAAATTTAATTCGCTACAGTTGTACATTCAATTAGGCCAATTCAGTATTGTTTTTGTATTTATCTTGAGCCCGTCGGATTTTACAGAACACATAAATTTAAAATATTTGTTCGATGTAAATAACATATTTTGCAGATTCACTGGTCAATATCGGTATTTAACGAAGGTTACCCATTTAGAAGAGTATCATGTATTCCTCTATTGCACAAAACTTGTTGTAAACACACGCAGTGCGCTAAAATAACGCCTATGCCAATGGAGTAAAATTCACAAGGCCTGTCCACTTGTCTTTTATCCAACGGGAGTCCCGCAGGCTTTTTCACATTCACGTGCCTCTTGATAATTTATGTTTCGGTTCGGTGTCATCAAATGACCAATATCGCGATTATTCTGTTAATTGCCAACCACTTCTGTGGTTCCTGTCATCCACTAGACATGTATCGGTAGTCTGCCAATCAGAGGCTTAAGTGGTCTTCTCAGACCGCACTGAAGCCAACGAATTCTTTGCTCATAAACTATAATTGACGACAATGGAACATCAAATAGTAGCTGAATATAACTGGTCGGCTCATATATTTTGATGCCCACGAATGCTTCCTGACGCTCAGTTCACATTGATCTGAACCAAACTGAAAAAATAAATTTCTTCAGAAAGTTGTCCAGACGATGGCGGCTATATTTGTTTATCCACGATGTCTTCAGCGACATTAAATAAGAACGAAAAATGTATTAGATAATACTTTGAGCGTAAATAAATGGATGAGCTATTCTTAGAAGCTCAGAATAACTTGCCATAGGAAGCATCAGCTAGCTAATACGTTTGAAAATCTTGGAAGCGGACGATCCGCCTAGTTTCAATCGGTGTTTTTCTTCATTTTACGTTAGCATAAATGTACTATCGGAATAATTGAGCTACCACTCATCGAAATTTCAGAAAACGTTCTGGAAACCACTTGAAATGCTGCATCAACGCTAAAATTTATGATGTTAGTCGGCAACGATATTTCCATCGAGCACCAAGATCAATTTCAAAACGTTAAGAAAGCCATATTATTATTATTGGAAAACAAAACTATGATACATTATAATAGGCGTGGAGCAGTCGAAAAATGTTGGTCTTGGTGCCCCCATGAAGCATAGTTAGCCAAACTATATTGGCGCTATCGAATCGAAACTGACTGATAAATAAAGCTTAAACATAGGGCCGCTGACATGAGTGTTGCATCTCGAGAAATTCAACGAATGAGTGATTTCGGTTCTTCAATACAATTCCACGTTGAATACGTGCCTAAGTTGGCCCAGTTCGTTTTTTCTGTGGCTAAAAGCAATGACCACATTTGATGCAGCTCAGAGAAGACTCATTTCACTATAGTTATTCGCAATGCCATTGCCACATTTATTGTGAAATAGCACCATAACACACTTATTTGAGATATGTTTCTCCCTTCAAATTATAAAAATTACCTTGTATATGTTCTTCTGAACTTGCACTCCTTCGGGCTTTAATAATTTCGAAGGGAAGCAACCGATTAAAGAGGCCTATCGAATAGTCGGTAAGCTAAACGTATTTGCCACTTCATCAGCTATCGAGTTTATAACAACATCATGGCGTAACTTCGTTGCCAATGATGACAATTTTAGTTTATCGCAACTTCGAAAGCGTTTGATCAACTGCGATTTTAAAAATAGTGGCATTTGTACTGCCTTAACAGAGTAACGTTTCTTTAAATCAAGGTTTCTAGCTGAATATAAACACCAATCCAACCAGTAGCATAACAGCCAAATTATCGCCAGTCACATACACTGACGCGATCATTATCAGAGTACAATGTTAAAATAATGAGCGATAACACTTCTTTAAAACAAGTTTGCGAGCGTTTCGAGTCTGGTTAAAATGACATATTAACGTACCATCTGGATGAGTTTAACTGATTTGCTTTATTGAACAATGAGTTCACTATGACCTGATTGAAGCCAATGACATAAAATGAGAGCCTAATGCTGTTTTGACAGCTACCATTGATCAAATGTCATCTGTCTACAGTTCAGTTTACCGCGAATTCTTAGCATCGATTGGGGATTAAATAACTAGGATGCCCGTTAACCATTCAAAACAAGAGGCCACATATGATAGATTTAAAAAATGCATTCTCTACATTAGCAGAATGGTTGAGAGTTGGTAAGTACACACTAACGTCACCCAGTACCAGGCTGTCTACGCAGAAACTAACTAGGACTACCCGTGAGTTTATTCTTCTCCAATCGAATAACGCATTGTCTATTAAACAGTATCGCAGATTGGTGGAGCGTTAATTCACCAACTGACTTTATGATCTAGTAACAAATTAGTTCAGTTGTGACCAGAAGGATAAACCAAAGGCAGCATGAACGGAAAGTATAATCTCATGCACATTCGTTTCGTGCTTTTTGGCGACTCATCAGTAGGAGCCGGTATTACGCCCTTTAACCACTATATATTCGGTAGAAGAATGTGGAATAATAGGACGGTACCGTCCTATTATTCCACATTCTTCTACCGAATATATAGTGGTTAAAGGGCGTAATACCGGCTCCTACTGATGAGTCGCCAGTAAGCACGAAACGAATGTGCATGAGATTATACTTTCCGTTCATGCTGCCTTTGGTTTATCCTTCTGGTCACAACTGAACTAATTTGTTACTAGGTTCGCAAAACCTAATACATACTTGCATATATATTAGCTCTTCGCAACAAACAGTATTTAACTGACTTTATAATAATTGGAAGGCTCCATTAATTTAGTTCAAATGACTTTTTTCAGATGTTCTTAAAAATTTGGCTGCACACTATAGCAGAAATTTTACGAAAAACGAACTGCTGAAAGGATACACGTGCAGGCATTATATGCTGTTTTTTTATTAAATATCGTGAAAATCATCTCCATTTCACTTTTCCAATACGCATTTACTAGTTTTTACTTGATAGCTGAATATGTGATTATAAGCTAAATAATCCATCCAATTATTAAATAATTATTATTAAAATCTTTTTTTTAAAATTGTAACATCTATAGAGTAAGTGTTTAATAGTGGTATGAGATATGACAAAGTGACATTCTGCCATGCAAAAACGTTTCATTATTTATGCCGCATAAATACGTATACCCGCTAATTTGTATGTGAAGTTTATTGGATGACTAAAATCGTTGATTGTACAATTCCAACCTTTCCGAATCTTAGTTCAGATGACATTTGTCATAGTACAAACTTGCGAACTCGATATAGGCACCTGACCCATTGTATACATACATTTTTCAATAATAAACTAAGAATTGTATGGTGTAGAAAAGGCAATTCATCCAGTAGACCGGTTTAGTCCCTTATTGGGAACTCATCACATACTATCCAGAATTTGCCGCGGTCAGGGCTCGAACCTGGGCACGTCTACTTCGGAATCTGGTGTTCTAACCACTGGGACACCATGTCGCAGTTAGTATATAACTGCGAATTGTGTGTATGGTGCGGCAGGGTGGCTCAGTGGTTAGAACACTAGATTCCGAAGCAGACATGCCCAGGTTCGAGCCCTGACCGCGGCAAAATCTGGACAGCACGTGATGAGTTCCCAATAAGGACGAATCCGGTCTACTGGATGAATTGCCTATTCCACACTATACAATACCTATTTTCTACAGACAAATGTATGTACATAATAGGTCAGGTGCCTATATCAAGTTCACAACCTTGATTATAATTAAGTGTCATCACCGATGCACAACCAACGTCCCTTTAATTATAGAGTGCAAATTCTTGGTTACGGCCATATTGGTCAAACTAAATATTAATAGACGTCACTGCTAGTGTAAACGAACTTCAGCTAATATTCAATTTTATGTCATATTTTCTATTACCGAAAAACTAAATACTGGTCCAAAATCGATAAGTTTTACTGGTTTTATTCAATAATTAAAGTTAACATGCCTCGTTGTAGTAAATAATGACCACAAGTGTTGTGTAAATTCTGCTGAGAGCCATCGAAAACTTGTACAATTGCTTGGTCTTCTTCGTGGGGATATGCACGTAGATTTTATTCAAGTTACACTGCCCATTGATAACAATCTTGGCAGCGGCAGCCGTTTTCCATTTGCGTATATTAATTTGAATTAAGACAGTCATCAACACCATGTACCCCGGTGATAATTTTTAATAATTTCGATTTGAATCAGGCATTTATTCTACATCGAGTCCTACAACTTTATTCGTGTTTCATAGGTGCAGGATAGTTGAACAGAGTGAACTTGAAGCAAGTGACTTCCTTCTGTTTCTAGTCACAAGCATCCCGCTCACACGCACATCATAAAATTTTGAATATTTTTTCTATGATTACAAATATGAATAGTTATACTTTCTCTGAATAGATATACCAGCTAGATAAACCTGTAGCGGCCTAGATACATTTCTCGGGCCAAATTTTTTATTACGTTAAAACTTTTGGTAGTAAATTATCATTGGAGAGGTTAAAAGATTAATATCTTTTTGTTTCTTGCAGTTCCAATCATATAATAATCCGAGACGCTCCCATTTTGCACAACCACTCTCGTTATTACCATTGGTGCATTGTTTAAATTAGTTTGGGTTTAGAATGAAGTACATGACTGCAAGGGCAAGGTGTTCTTGTGAATATATATATATATATATATATATATATATATATGTATAAAAGCCTATGTAAATGCATGTGTATAAGCCTATAAAGAAAGCAAATGGTGTCCTTATTAATATTTATAGATGTTTGTTTGCTATAACTAATAAGACATCAGTAACGAGTCAGAGGATAAGAGGTCTTTTAAAATCTAACTTGTTAATTATTAACGTAGAGGCAGTATTCCATTAGTATATAATTAGTTATATGTATGCATTAACTGAATTTTTGACTAATCAATGTCTTTTCTATCTAATGCTTATTGAACATCACGACTGCATCAATCTTTCTCTCTCTCTCTGTTTCCAGTTCTTTCCTTTTTAAAGTATATATATATGTTAGTATATATATATATATATATATATATATATATATATATATATATATATATATATATATATATGTGTGTGTGTGTGTGTTGTGTGTGCTTTACTTATCTATGACACTGGTAGCGGCTCACTCAGTGTTACCAAAACGTTCGTGGTTAGTCTATGAATTGGGGTATTCATCCACAAGATACAGCCGAAATATAGTATTTAAATAGGTTTAACCGGAACGTGATACAGAAATATATTTAAGTTATATTTATTTTGTCCGGTTTATGTCTTTTCTAAATAATTCTTTCGTAAGAACTAGTTTTTCCCCGGCCATATTCAACTTCTGTCTTTAACATGAGAGACCACGATACTTAAAATTGGTATCCAAAGCTAAAACTAGTTGCACGATTTTTTCAACGGTTCACTCTTTATTGTGAATCGAAAATTATTCTATCTGATAGTTTTTATCTGTCAGTTACTATGCATTTTAGAAAACATCTATTAGTTGATTCTTTAAAACTTTTAATTGTTCGAAGAATACGACTCTTTTGGAGTACAGATAGTTACACAATGACGATAAAAGAGACATTGCTTTGATAAAACCATGTACATGCAGATTTTTCTCGGTAGTTTATTAATATGAATAAACGCGTTTATCCCTTAGTTAATTGACTTTTTATCAGGCGAATTTTAAGCGAGGCTAAATTGTGATATCTCAAATTTTTAGAATGTTTCATCTTTAAATATATAGAACTATCCATACCTTTTTACATGTGCCTAGTTATGTATCAACTGATGCATATAGTTGCTGATATATACGTTGTATACGCATACGCAATGCAATTCATCAATTGGATTGTCTTCGTCATACTCGTGAAATCATGAGTAGTAGACAAAATTAGCACGAACAGTATTCAAACCACATACAATTGGTCGGAGAACCGTGTGACTCGTCTTATACACCACTGAAACCGAGCATGGCATGTAATTTTGTTACATGCCATAATTGGGAATCTTTCCTCCAGGTAGATCCTCGTTGATATCACTTTTGACAAAGTTCCACGTTGAATTAAGGTATAATAGCAGAACTTGATTATATATTTTACTTTTTGGTTTAAACTAACTATTGCGTAAATAGCAAACGTAATTCATCTCATAGAATGACGCCGTTGTCATAGAAACATTTTCGGGGGTTAACAGAATGTCCACCGCCATCGAATTTTTTGCTATATACCAATTTGTACCTCAAAGATTTCATTATTGACATAAAGTTCCGGATAGTAACCTCCGAAATTAAAGTCTTAAGAGATTCCAAATATTTTCCATCTAAAGAACTCAGGTGCGATCACTGTCCGTGGCAAATTCAGGAGTTCCCAATAAGGACGAACCCGGTCTACTGGATGAATTGCCTTTTCTACACTATACAATTCTCAATTTATACTGATGTACATAATGGGTCAGATTTTTGTATCAAGTTCGTGACCTGGATTACAGTAAGTGTTATCACCGTCCGCGCAATTAATGTTCGTTTAACCTATTTAACCACAATAATCTTACTCTTCATTATTCCTTAAACTATTCTTAGAGACATTTTTTATTATTCATAATCCGTGCGCATTATAAAGTACCCATGTATAAAAATTTACAGACACTTTTTATAATGCAAACATTGCATAAGGTAGATAATCCACCGTTCTCGCGATCAAGGATTACTTAATTGCATAACATTATCTTCAGTTTTGTTTCATTTTTAATTGGAAACTGCTCTATAGTAATTGTTTATGAATTTTCTTATAAAAAATTCTTTTGGGAAGAATCCTTTTATTTGTATTAGATATTCACATTTCTTTTATATTTTACTTTTTATATTTTTCACAATTTCATTTTATGTTCAATATCTTAATCATAACTAAACTAAAGGCATTAGTATTCCATTAGTTTTTACGAATTACTGCTGTTCCTATTTAAAACACTTGTGAGTGGCCAGCCAGCACGAAACACATGTGTAAGTGAGATTGACCCTTTGATTCATTATGTCTTTGGTCTTTCCTTCTTGTCCTATTTGAAATAATTTATTATGAGGTACGCTATAGCTACTATATGTTTAATTGAATGATGTCACATTTACCATGACATGTCATAACTGATATCGACCGAGGCCAGAGTATAAAGATTTGCGGAAATAACATGTTTACAGACTTAGACTAAATTCTCAATTTCTTATAACTCGTTACAGGATCGGTATTTTGAAAACCATTATGTTCATACGATGTTCAGTCTTGGCAATTCGAAAATCACCGTGTTGGTAAATTTTACAGCCTAGGTATTTAATATGATTATAGTGAGTTGGCTCTGAAATGGTATTCTCGAATACTTTATATGAAGTTAACCCCATTGCTGCTTGAGTACGCATTCGTATAGTACTGCCCGTTTGTCCCACATATCTTGACCAAAATACGGTGGGTATAGGACGTAGTAGCAGCTCTCATTGATGAGTCGCCAGTAAGCACGAAAGACGTATGCAAATGGGATAATACCCTCACATTCTTGTTGACTTTGGAATGCCTTTCTTTCCACATTTGCACTTATTTTGTACTAGGTCCGCAATACATAGTATATAATTGCATATATTGTAGTTCTCCGCAACAAACAATATTTGACCCATTAATAAGTACTTTCCTGGTTTTATCTTCTTCTCACTTCGTTCTTTCTGCCCATTTCTAAATGGTTTTCAACTTTAAATATAAATTTATTTATCATTTTGAGCACTCGATCTATTGCACTTAAGAATTTTGTCCTCTATTGCTTCAAAATATTTTGCTTCAGAAAAATTTAGCTGTGACTTCTAGTCAACAGAAAGTTAATTTTTAATTAGTACAAACAGTAAATGACCATATGATGTTCTTCGAAAATATTTTATTCTCGCAAGATTAATGGATGTATGCCTCAGTTTCTTCGACAACTAAAAGATTTTATCGCAATCATAGATACACATCACGCAGCTGTCATTTATATTGAAATTGATATGCAATTCTTCTTCTAGATTTTTAACGCATTTAGTCCACTGTTCAATCACTAACACACACACACACACACACATATAGAGTATATATATATATATATATATATATATATATATATATATATATATATATATATAATTATTTAAATTATTTAACAAAGAAGGCGTGTGGTTCTCATGGCATTCTCGATTTGCAGTATACCAATGATTCCGAAACTCATAGGCTCCAACCAGGTAAAACCGGACGACCTAGTTACTCATGAAACCATTGTCGATTAGGTCAGTGTTTAGATCAACAGATTCTGAGGCAGACGTGCCCAGATTCGAGCCCTTTCCGCCCCATATATATATATATATATATATATATATATATATATATATATATATATATATAATTGTTTAAATTATTTAACAAAGCAGGCGTGTGGTTCTCATGGCATTCTCGATTTGCGATTTGTGACTGCATAGAAATTGCGCAGCCGACATTTCAAGTCATTTACAATGTATGTAAGGCTCTTGGAAGTGAGAGCTTTCAATATTTATGCAATGTGGTTTAATCCTCGCTAGTCAGCTTGTCGTCGTACTCTGATGATGATCCTGGAAGGTCGAAACGCGTCAGTGCGTTGCGACTGGCGGTAGTTTTGTTATGTTGTCCGACGACTGGTTAAATACAATTGGATTGGTGCTTACTTCAAGCTCGCAAACTTTATTTAAAGAATAATCAGTGTCTGTTGTAATTATTATAATCAAGGTTGCGGTGTTGATATAAACACCTGACCCATTAATTACTTACATATGTCAGTATAAACTAAGAATTGTATAGTGTAGAAAAGGCAATTCATCCAGTAGACCGGTTTCGTCCTTATTGGGAACTCATCAAGTACTGGCCAGAATTAGTTTGACGTAGGCAAGCATTTACTTCGTAAGTGGTAGGAACACATCTCTGTCTTTTTAACCGCGTCTCTCGAAAAGTTGACCGGTAGACTCAAACTATTTAAATATTTGTGATTACATTTATGGCTAATTTTCTGTTGGTTTCATAACAAATTCCTTGGATGCCACGTGATTTGGCAATTGTTTGAGTCTTAGTGTCAGTTCATTCAACTGTATGCCATATTGTAACCAGTAAAGTTGTAAACGCAAAAGCGTCTTTGTCTAAGCATTGGGAATGGCTTCCGTTATTATTGTGTTGGCAGCGTAAGCCATAAATATAAAGATGTTGGCAGCACAATAATAGTTTGTGTAGCTAAATCTCGTCCGTAAATATACATGTCGTTTGCCTAACGACAGACCTTAGTAAATCGTGCCATTATCGATACGTTTAATCACATCGATATTCGAGAGCCGCGGATAACCTCTGATGAAAAAGCGTTAAATGTAATATCGATGCTGGCGGTAGTTTTGCTATGTTGTCCGACGACTGCTTAAATACAATGTGATTGGTGTTTACTTCAAACTCGCAAACTCGATTTAAAGAATTTTTACCACCACCCGCGCAATCAATTAATGTTAAAATGTATCGATGTTGGTCGAAAAGGCTATTGCGAATGTGCATAAGATGTCACAAAAGAAACTTGACTTCAAATATAACTGACAAAGAAATTTCATTCTAATGCAGAGAATTTATTCCTAGCCGTCTTAGCTGTTACTCTTCCCTGTCCCGTGCTATTCGATCATACCACGCCAGTCTCTCATAATTACAGTGTGGGGCTTATTCAGACATTCAGCTAGACTATACAATTAAATAATAATTGATTGCGCGAGTAGTGATAAAAGTTCTTTAAATCAAGTTTGCGAGCTTGTAGTAAACACCAATCCCATTGTATTTATCCAGTCGTCGAACAACAATCTTCAAGCTCGCAAACTTGATTTAAAGAATTCAGTTTGACTTTCTCTATACTTAGTTATGTATTTGTGTATTTATATATCTATTTAAAGATGTGTGTGTATATATTAAAAATTGTTCTTCTTTCTGGAGCAGCGCGATTGGAAATTTTTGCGTAATCATAATTTTCTTTTGTTGGTGACAGATTAACTCTCACAGTTCCGCAATGATCCGATTGACTCTCATTTCGAAGTACGCGTTGTGTCCGCCTTCGTTATTGCTGGGTGCAGATTCGTCCCATAATTCGGAAGGCTTCCCCACCATTCATAGTAACCACTATAAAAGAGGTTTGATCTGATCTTTCTTGTCCGGCTTAAATCTGGTGGCCTTTGCATTGTAATATGTGCTATTAGAATCCTGAAGATTATGCTGAAAATGAGGCGCCGAAACGTAATCAGACAATCAAGATTAGATCGAAACTTATTTCCAGTGATTAGTAAGAATGTTGTGGAAGCATTCGGAGTGCGAAGACGAATCAGTACCCAGCCACCACGAAGCCGCACTCAACAAGTACTTGGAAATGAGGATCAATCGGATCTTTGTGGAATATAGGGTGCTAATCGAACACCAACAAAATAAAATCGTGGATATGTCAAATGTATGTATGTATGTATGTATGTATGTATGTATGTATGTATGTATGTATGTATGTATGTATGTATGTATGTATGTATGTATGTATGTATGTATGTATGTATGTATGTATGTATGTATGTATGTATGTATGTATGTATGTATGTATGTATGTATGTATGTATGTATGTATGTATGTATGTATGTATGTATGTATGTATGTATGTATGTATGTATGTATGTATGTATGTATGTATGTATGTATGTATGTATGTATGTATGTATGTATGTATGTATGTATGTATGTATGTATGTATGTATGTATGTATGTATGTATGTATGTATGTATGTATGTATGTATGTATGTATGTATGTATGTATGTATGTATGTATGTATGTATGTATGTATGTATGTATGTATGTATGTATGTATGTATGTATGTATGTATGTATGTATGTATGTATGTATGTATGTATGTATGTATGTATGTATGTATGTATGTATGTATGTATGTATGTATGTATGTATGTATGTATGTATGTATGTATGTATGTATGTGTATGTATGTATGTATGTATGTATGTATGTATGTATGTATGTATGTATGTATGTATGCATGTTTGTATCCATGCATGTATGTATATATGTATGTTTGTATGTATGTATGCATGTTTGTAAGTAATAAATGGGTCAGATGTTCATATTGAGTTCGCAACCTTGATTAAGGTAATTGTAATTGGGTAGTTCTTCTCTGGATATCGAAGTATTTTAAGCTTGCCTGCATTATCTGTTCAGGCTTTAGGACTATTTTTTCTTTCAATAGATTCTGCTACAGCGGAAGGAAGTCTGCAGCCGCCTCCCATCAGCTCACCGTCTTCAGGTGTAGTGAAGACGATACAAAGAGATGAATTTCTTGGCTGTCCTGTAGCAAACAACGATGCATCAAACGCACACTCAATTCTTAATCCGAAGCAGTCAAATTTAGGCTCTCCAGGAGCCGGAGGTTGTGCAAGACGAAGACGTCGAAAGCGAGCTGCAGGTAATTCATTTTGTGACAAAAGTTAATACAGAATTTTGTCTTTCCAAATAACTACGTGTTCTGAGGGCCCACGGACACTAATAATGTTTGTATGTATGCATGTATGTATGCATGCATGTATGTATGTATGTATGTATGTACGTATGTATGTATGTATGTATGTATGTATGTATGTATGTATGTATGTATGTATGTATGTATGTATGTATGTATGTATGTATGTATGTATGTATGTATGTATGTATGCATGTATGTATGTATGTATGTATGTATGTATGTATGTATGTATGTATGTATGTATGTATGTATGTATGCATGAATGTATGTATGTACGTATGTATGTATGTATGCATGAATGTATGTATGTATGTATGTATGTATGTATGTATGCATGTATGTATGTATGTATGCATGTATGTATGTATGTATGTATGTATGTATGTATGCATGTAATGATGTATGTATGTATGCGATGATGTATGTATGTATGTATGTATGCATGCATTCATGTATATATTTGTGCATAAATGTATTATGTATTTGCGAACGAAATTAAAAAACGTTAAAAAATAGGTTAAACCTGGTGCTAGCATTAATATTAATTTACCTAGCTAGACGAACACAAACAAAATAAGTATGGGGAAACACAGGAATAAAGAGTAGCTTAGATGTAGAGATGCATAAACGGATAGCAAACAGACCCACAATTAGCCACAGAAGAGACAAAGACCGTGTGAATGAAAGGTGCCGAACTTTATCATGGATGCTTCAAAGACATCTGATAGTGAACTTTGCGTAGGGCAGCGCAGTCCGCACTTCCTTACCTAGGAATTGACATCGATAATCGCCTTCTTCCTTATTTTGCTCTGCACATTGTGCATGCCAGCTCTAAAAGGGACACAACCATCCTCCCATTTGTTGTGAAGCCTCGTGTTTGATCTAACTGAGCAGTTAAACTTATTGTTAAATGTGTAATGAATGAATAAGAGTAAGTGTGCCAGACGCCAAGGGCAGGCATAATTAGGCGACTACAGGAAACCGGCTACTAGCATCTGGGCAGATAGTGTTCGTCTAAGAGATGGAAAACTCCGCATAAAAACCATCCGCACTAGGTATGAGCTACGTATGGTTCCTTTTCAATCAACATATAACTATGAACGATGCGAATATTGAAAACTACAAGGAAGCCATATTGCCGATGTTGCCTTGGTCATAATGGTGTTGTGTACATGTTTAGTTTACCTCACTTCCGTGTGTTATCTAGATCAATATAATTAT
The DNA here is from genome assembly GCA_029291075.1 of Eudiplozoon nipponicum. NCBI lineage: Eukaryota > Metazoa > Platyhelminthes > Monogenea > Mazocraeidea > Diplozoidae > Eudiplozoon > Eudiplozoon nipponicum. Next base: position 4,779 of record JAQBSW010011009.1, on the reverse strand, counting down.
AGTAACTAGGTACTCTGTCTCTCTCTCTCTCTCTCTCTCTCTCGTAAATCGTACTAATAATGTGTGTCTAAATTATCATTTTATCGTTATTTATATTTTTATCTTGTTGTTTTTCCTTCTCTTCGTATGGTCATAGGGTAGTGAAGTATTAGCTACTATTTGCTTTTTTATGGCTATGTATAATGATGATGATGATGATGATGATGATGATGATGAATAAAGCAAGTCCTGGCATGAGATTGTTAAGAATGTATTTGATTTTTTAGGTTCACACCATAAAATGTGAAGGCAATCGCATTTGCGTAATTTCGGAAGGTGTGTATAAAACAAATAGTTTAACACATGTAAAGGGTAAATTAAAAATCAGCCACTTTAATTTAACTCTTAGATAATGTTTGTGGCTGGGAGCAAATATATATATGCAACTGTGTGTTAGGTGTTGCGTAGCTAGTAACAAATTAGTTCAGTTGTGACCAGAAAGATAAATCAAAGACAGCATGAACGGAACGTATAATCTCGTGCGTAATACCGGCTCCTATTGATGAGTCGCCAGTAAGCACGAAATGAATGTGCGCGAAATTACACTCTCAGTACAGTCTTTCTTTGGTTTATTCTTCTGGTCATATTTGAACTAGTATCGCTTTATTGATTGTAAGCAGCAGTTATGGACTTACACACAGCTTTCAAGTGAGACGTCAATTGGTTATCATGAGACTAACCATTGAGAAGTATAAATGACATGGCCTAATGAATTATCACACTTGCCTTTGTAATGATGAACGACGAAAGAAAATAACTGGGATATGTACTGTGCTAGTCATACCACAGATCAAAGTTATCCAATTAGCTATTAATCGCAATAAAAGTCAGTCAGGCTACTTTCGGCAAACATACTACACATGTGAACTAATTATGCAAAGGAGACACACCATCTAAATATGCCTTATAGACGAATAAAGAAAGCAATGGCAACTTAGACGTTTTACAATAATTGATTGCGCGGGTGGTGATAACAATACTTTAAATCAAGTTTGCAGGAGTTAGTAACACCAATCCATTGTTCTTGGCCAGTCGTCGAACAACATAACAATACTACCGCCAGCCGTCGTACTCTGATGATGATCATGGAAGGTCGAAACGCGTCAGTGCGTTGCGGCTGGCGGTAGTTTTGTTATGTTGTTCGATGACTGGTTAAGTACAATGGGATTGGTGTTTACTCCAAGCTCGCAAACTTGATTTAAAGAACTTAGACGTTAAATACACGAACAAATCTTTATTTAAAACCATTTCCGAATAAGCAGTGCAAGGACGGCTTCACAGTCACCGGACCAGTGAGAACGCATCAATTAATTAACAAAGAAACAAGCTGTGCAACTGTAAATGTAGAGGAATCAAGATTTGAACGACCTACAAGTACGTTCAATTGCCCCGCGACCGTCATTTGTGGTATCAGCTCGATAAACAAATAATGTTTGCCTTCGTGAAAAGAACGCAATGATGACGGGACAATCAAAATGTCAACTCATTATTGCTGTTCAGATCGCTTAAATATGTAGGTTGGCCTCGCCGATTAATAAAGAAGCGTAGGCAAAAGCATGTAAGACGGTTGGCGAAGAGGAGCAGGCCTTCAAAAGAGCCAAACCCACTATTTATTTAAATAACACGTCAAGCCAGTCGGATTTCCCTGTGTATTTCAAAACAATTCACTATAAAACTGTGCATTGCAGAAGTTAATAATTCCAAAATCCTTGCCCTGCAATTCAATAAACAAACAAATCAAAGCTAAAAACCACTGAGCCATCCTGCTGCAGAGTGGCTCAAAATGGCGCGAAAATGTGCTTCATTGCTTTCAAGAGAAACTAAGCTAAGAAGCAACGAAGAGTGCCTTGAAACTTACAACACAAGATTGTCTTCAAACTCCACATCAGCTGTTCCTGGACGAATGTCGTAAATCATGCCAGTCTCCTGGATTTGTTCGCCTACCTGAACTATGCAGAAAACGGCGTAGGCGTCGGGTGACAATACTGACTCATCGGCCATATGATCTGGTTCCAGGCCGGATGCTGATGTCGAGCTGGTTGCCGATGTGCCTGAGGCTAAATTGCCCATTGCCTGATGGCCTCTCATTGAATGCGGTGTGTCAGGCAGACCAGAGGAGAGGAGTGAAGCAGGCACTGAAGAGCCACTGTTATCAGGTATTGAGCTGGCAGACGAGACACCGGAAGACGACGCCAATGAAGTCGACGTTAAGGCACCAGACAAACTACCAAGATCAAGACTACAATTTGAACGTATGAAATTCAATATATACCTTCATGTTTGTCACAAATGACAAAAATCTTAATTTTGGCACGCGAAATCACATAAACTAATTTGTCAATATCTGTTGGCTACAATTGCGATCGACTCGTCTATTACCAACGGAACAACGTCTTTCGGCACGAAAAAAAACCTGTTCTTAAATACATAAACTAATTTGTTCAATATAGAAAAACAGTTCAAAAGAAGTGTAGAAATTAATGTTAGTCCGGAATGTTAAAAAAAAACATAGTTAAACATCGTTTCGCAATGTTTTAGGAAATTGTCACTATACTGCGAGTGCACTAACGAGTTGTGTTTTATTTGCACAATGCTGGAGAACGTCTATTCATAGTTGAAGCCTCCAAAGTGCGAGGCATGTTCGTACACCTAGTCTTCATTAGAATTTGAAACGCGCCGTGTCGGCGTGTCGCATTTTTAGCATGACACGATACGTCTAGTTATAGATGTACGTGTAACACCAATTTTATGTTTGCCAAAACCAAGTCGGTGTGTGCTTCCACCAGCGTGAACTCAATACTCGGCTGCGTCCGCCTAGACACAATACTCCATAGGTACAATCAAAACATTTGACAGCATCAGGATTCATATCGCAATGGGATTTTGCCTTTCACACAAGGTAGGAGTAAGTTCTGTGGTGGCTACAGCACGCCAACCGCTGCATATTTGCCCACAACAGCCAGGTAGGTGAAGAAGCAGTGAAACAAATAAAAGATTAAAAATATTAACCACAGTCTACCAGTCAACACTGACGAGCAAAGAGTAACCGTGCAGCTAGTCATAACACTGATTGTCTGGTTTAACCAATGCTAAAATGTTGACTTTTATATTTTATTTCTTAATTTGTAAAAAAAAGTAATTAATAAATAAAATACCAAGAGTATCTATGCTAAGGAGATAAAGCGTCTATCCAACAGCGCCATCGGCTTGGAAATAGACCATTTTCATTAGAGTAGCGTAGCCAAACTGGAACGCAGCTTTCAGGAAGCGTGGCATTTTAGATGTAATGTACGTGGTTGTATGATAATTACGTTAGACAAGAATAGCATGCCTGATGTGATCGACAAATAAAAAAGAGCTATTTTCTTCACTCGTTTTAATTATTGGCCATTTAAACGAGCACGTGTTTGTGACACTGACCCTTAATACTAATAAAGCCACAATTTAAACAAAACCGGTCTACTGGATGAACTAACTTTGATACTTTATACAGTGCTTAGTTTATACTGACAAATGTATGCATATAATGGGCCAGGTGCTTATATCAAGATCGCAACCTTGATTAAAGTAATTGTTATCACCGCTCGTGAAACCCATGTTTGATTTAATTGTACAAATGTTCAATTCAATGCCACGTCCCCAGGTTGAGTGATGTATGTTCTATAATGACAAATTGGGGTGGTTAGTCGGAACTATAGACTTAAAGGTATAATATATAGGATCCACCTAAAGCAAAGGTTAACCGGTAAACATTAGTTAGTATATGAATAAAACTTTAATATGTTTAATATTGGACAAGGTGCCTCAGTGGTTAGAGCAACGGATTCCGAGGCAGACGCGCCCAGTTTCGAGCCTTGTCCGCGGTAAATCCTGGGCAGTACTTGAAAAAGCAAGCTGGGAAGTGGCCAAATTAAATTAACTTTAAAGACTACTGTAGGAACAGATGTTAAAATTTAAGGACGGGTTGGTTTAGAGGGTGACTGAGTGAGAAGTTATAGGGTAACTGTAAGACGTTGGTCACGATGCACCATCTGTCATGCGCAGGTGTAAATTGTAAATGCATTAAGCAAACGCGTATGTAGATAGATATGTGGCCTAAGTATCTCACGAACAAACCTAATGAAGTTCATAAAGCCATACGGAAAATAACACGCAATTTCTCTGCAACTACAGAGAAGAACAAAAGGTTATGCATAATAAGAAAATAAATTAGCTACGTTAATGAATGGCTAGAATCGCAAACAACCTTGCTCCCCACTATTTCTGCAACCACTGGATATTTTTACGACCTATGGTTACAACCGTCCTAAGGCATAACTCGAACATCACAAAAAAGCACTTGTTATCAGCAATAGTCACAACAAATAGGGTGACAATGGAATTGTTACTATAAAGAAAAAGAAAGTAATGTTTGAATGTAGTGCTCAACATCTGTTGAAGCACAACATCTTGCTCCATCTTCCATTGGCCGACCCATTCTTACAGTCAGAACGCGATACTCTTGAACGAACATTGGTTGCGCGGGTGGTGATAACAATTATTATAATCAAGGTTGCAGTCTTGATATGAACACCTGACCCATTAATTACTTACATATGTCAGTATAAACTAAGAATTGTACAATTTAGAAAAGGCAATTCATCCGGTAGACCAATTTCGTCCTTATTGGGAACTCATCACGTACTTTTTTTTAGCCCTGTCCGCGGCAAATTCTGGCCAGCACGTGATGAGTTCCCAATA
>JAQBSW010011008.1:0-21813 GCA_029291075.1 Eudiplozoon nipponicum | reverse complement strand
GTCAAAAGCCTTTGAGATATCTATAAATACAATTAATGCATCTAACTTATTCTCATCTGATGTAATTACATGTTTCCACATAGAAAGCATATTAGTAGTTGACGATCTATCTTTCGTAAAGCCATGTTGAAATAAATCAAAATCAGCCGACAACATACGTTCTAAATGATCTAGTATCAATGTTATATTATCTTCAAAAACGAAGGGATAATTGAGATTCTATTTATTAAGTTGCAGAACGCATTCATAAAAGTTAAGGCTAATTGAAGCAGGTTATCAATCGAAATAGTAAGGTGATCTTCTTGTTTTTTTGATTTTATTTTTAACATTAATTTTATTAATTCATCACTGTCAATAACAAGTTCTGGTTCCTGGTCTCTCGAAGGATCACGTAAATTAATTGTACAAGTAAATTATCGTACAAAAGCGTTTAAATAAAAAGACTGTTTTTCCTTTATCATAAGAATCGTATGCAGTGATATTACTGCTCGATGTTCAGATGTTGAAAAATCATATATCATAACTATTGAGATTTGCTCATCCATATGAGACTTAATGGACATATAAACACGATGTGTTATTTTTTTATAATGTACTTTTTCTAATAATATTATCTTTTTGATGAAACGTATGTGGTTTGTTTGCAATTCTATTCTATAAAACATCAGAACAATTAAATTACCTGTTCCTGAACAATCTCAATATGCACAAATGAAAACGGAAACCCGTTTGTTTAGGTTTATATTGAGATGATCAAAATTTGTAAAACCGAAATGAGAAATTAACTGGCAAATAAAGCTTGCTAGAGAAAATCACGTCAGACAGGCACAGATTACAGAAAATTTGAATTACGCACAAATCAAAAGTATATATACTGCAAATGATTTAACCAAAGAAACTTTTAGAAATTAAACGAATAATTTCTTTTTTTTAAATATTTGTTCCAATCTTCCGCTATGGTTTAAATTAATCAATAATTGTTACTTTAATTTATTCGGAATAAATATCTTAATCTACATATTGTAACGGCTCAAGAACAATTCGCCGACACATTGCCTAAATGAAATTCAAATTTAATTTACACGTTACTAATTAAAACACGCTAAATTTACCATTGACCATTGGGGTGCGATCTTCCGTTTTCAGGCTATTTAAGCACGGTTCATTTACCATGCTAGCCAGTAGTCACGTTTGATTTCTGCTGCGCACTACGTATACGTGCAGTCTCCTGCCACACTGATTATTCACCCACGCTGACTTCTGGACTTGCTTCACAAGCAGAGTCACCTAGTCACGCCAATCTAGTTTCTGTACAAATAGTGAGATGGAGCAACATCTATACATTGGACCACTACGTGTGCCAGTCACCACGATGCTGTCGCAGATCTTCTGTAGGAGGTTTTGTAGTTTATGTAAGAGGTTTTGCATGCTAGTTGTCTATTAAGTGCGATATTATCCTCCTACCTAATATCTGATAGCTGTTATTACGATCCACATTCATGATTAATCCATGGCCCTTTCCTGAAGGGTGATGTGAGAAGGCACAAGCATCAAGTCATTGTTTTATTAAGTAAAATGTTATAAAGCATAGTTAAAAATCGTGTAAAAGTAGTCACAATAAGCAACACAAATAATTAGTCCACTGTTTTGAGAATTATTAATATTGCCAACACAAGTTACCATCACGGTATAAGATTGTCACAATAAACACTATCAATAGATCCAAATTTTGCGATGTTACAATAATCCACTGTATGCTAGGTTTTGAGTGTTAAATCACATAAATCCACTGAACTGTAGGGTTTCGGATAAATGATTGAGAAATACATAAAATATAAATCAAGAGTCTTAATTTAACTGTTAGTGGTTATGTAAAATGGTTCAGGCACATAAAAAATGTAAATCCTGGCTTTGAGCGTTAAGTCACATAAATCCACTGCATGTTACATGCATATTGCGCGTGTGTGTATTATTATTAAGTAAAACCCTGTTAATTACAAATATGTAAACGCCCCAGCTTCAAGTAAATGCGTACGACGTTACAAAGTCAGTTAGAGTGCCATAAATACTACGTTAGTACTGTTGGAGACCCTTAACAGGGCCGGTCTTGCGTTCTCTGGCAAATGCCAAGAAGGTCCGTTAGTGTAGCGGTATCCAGAAGTACTCCTAGACACTTCAGACAAGTTCGGGTTGACTTCGGTTGTGGTTTATTCTGTTGTGGCGTATAAATCTCGCTGAGTAAACTCATTGAAGTTCTGCAGTAATTGGCTCGTCTCTCTAGTTGCACAGCAGCCAGATTGGCGTGACTGATTTTGGCAATGTGTATTATTCAAGTCCCAAGAATAGCGTAAGTGAAAGGTAGCAGACAGCACATCGAAGAAACGCACAGCAGAAGGCAAACGCGTCAACTGACTTGCATAGTAAATTCATTGTGCTTAAATAGCCTTATGTGACTATTGGTTAACGGCAAGCTTCGCTTTTTTCTCATTGGTGCAGCGTAAACCGAATTGTATTTAATTTACGCAATATGTCGACAATTGCTTTGTGACGTTAAACATAAAATTGGCAGCTCAAGAAATCAGAATTAAAACTGCTTGAAACTAACAGAGATTGTTGCTAAAATCACAGTTAAGAGAAATATTGTGTAAAACCAGAATTAGACTATTTGACCTTAAAGAGAACTATATTTGTCAAAATTGAACTTCGTTGGGTTGTAACGCGGAGCCGCGTGTGTCTTTTCCACGAGACAATACCCAGCCTTTACACAGTTTCTTGCCGCTTATGTGAATGCCATAATAGAAAGATCGCCAGTCAGTTAACCAGAGCCGGTCTCAAATGTCTAGGAGTACTTGAAGACAATGTTACACTATCTAACTTTTTCGGCATTTGTCGAAGAACGCAAATCCGGCCCATATTCTCAGCCTACTTGGCACCTAACTACTTTGTAACGTCGTATGGCATTTACTTGAAGCCGGAGCGTTTTACAATATTAATACGTTTTTCATATTGGTTGTTATTGACATTCACTTAGCTGTAGAGGTTCTTTGGTCACTACCATAAGAGGGCCTCTGGGATGCCAGGCCCGGATAATCCATATATGCGGTATGATCATCTAATTTGGAACACTTAAGTTCCTCTGAAATATCTTTTAAACTACATTCCTTAAGTCCACTTGCTAACTGTTCTGTATCCTCACTATTTTATAAACCAGCCATAATATTAGGATTAAATTTCTTGCAATTTATATATTATATTATTTAAGCTTACCGGAATGCGCTGATATCCACAGATGACAGAACGAAACGGTGGTGACCATGAAAAAAATATCCACGTCAATTACCTTAAGTAAATTTGAGATCCTTCCCAATAATGTGTAATAAGAACGATATATGAACGTGGATTACAACAATTTATTAGCAAAGATAACGCAGATGGAACCATGCAGTATTCTGCTTGTGCAATTCAGCAATTCAAAAAAATCTCTTCTAAACATTCAACAAGACAAGACAAAAACTTCGACAATATGAACAAAAAAACTTTCAAAAAATTTACAATATTTTTAAAAAACACAATGTTGTTTTACGGAACAAGCGATAACATCAAATGTATAATAATAAAATCTTCTTTATTTTTATATGAGCAGTTAATTGATGTCCAATAATTTAATTAACCTCCAAATACACCCTCATGTTTAAGATATTTAACCCTACATTAAGAAGTTCTCATTCTTCGGATTCTTGAGGACTCTTCCAGAACGAGTTTCAACATGTTTTGCTTGTACTTCACTAGGTTTCATTTTCATATTACATTTTTCTCTGTCCTTAGTCGTCTTGGTTTAAATCTTTACTTCTTTCCCATATTTATTTGGCTCCTTCTTTTTCTCACACATTTTCGAGTCACATCTCGCCTCAGCTTTTTTTTACTTCGATGGATACCGTTCCTCAGTCTCCTCCTCCGTCCATATAAACTGTGGAATTCTGCGATCTAGTGCTACACACACAAGTGTGCCATTTACTTCAATAGATGCATTTTTATCAGTCATATGATTAACTTTAAATGGCCTCTTATAGAGCGGAGTCAGACAATTCTGTCTGTTTTCGTTAGTTATATATAGATAAGATGCCATCTTTAAATCAAAAGATACATAGCATTTATACTTTGGAATTCTAGTCTTGGTTGGAGCTAAAAGACTCATTTTATCTCTCAATGCTCCAACAAAATAATCTGCGGAACTGGATGCCAAATCGAGAAAAATGTGATTCTACTAAAAGATCTCCAGGTATTCTCAATGGCTCTCCATAAACAAGTTCTGCTATGGATGTTCCTAACTGAACTCTGTATCTGTTTCGCATTGCCAACAAAACTATGGGCAAATCATGTATCCAACTGGATCCACCAGTGCAGCGTAATGCAGCCTTCAGCTCCCTGTGCAGTCTCTCAACCATCCCATTAGCTCTGGGATTATAAGCACATGTGTGTCTTACTTCTATCCCCATTGTATTCAATGATCTGATAAACAGTTCAGACATAAACTGACTACCACGATCAGTAGTTACCTTTACCGGTACACCATATCGCGACACCCAATTATGCAAGAACTTAAGTAAGACTTCTTGAGCTGTCATGTCCTTCAGGATTGCTACCTCAAACTGACGACTGAAACGATCAGCCATCGTAAGTAAATACTTTTGGCTAGAGATTTCAAGCATTTCTACTATATCAATATGAACATGCATGAAACGACCCGCTGGTATACCAATCGTTTTAATTTCAGTTTTGGTATGACGCCAAACTTTACAAGTTTGACACCGGGCACATGTCCTTACCCAGGCTCTTATGTCTTTCGACATCTTAGGCCATACATATCTATCAGTGACCATCCTGATAGTTGCCTTAATGGAAGGATAACTAAATTGATGCAGCTGTTGAATTACCTTATACTTTAATTCTAACGCGACATATGGTCTAGGTTGGCTCCTGGAGATTTCACATAGTAACCACTTATCTCCAATTTTCTTGCGTGTATATGAGGAATTCTTTGCCAACACAGCTATTAAATGACCAACGTTGTGCTTCCATCAATTGCTGAACAAAATCATTAGAAGATACAACAGAGCATACGAGTGACTCCGAACAAATCATATCTTCATCTGATACATCTGGTCTATTGAGAGTATCTACAACCACATTCTCTTTTCCTGAGATATGATTAATGGTAAAATCAAATTCTGCTAGTCGGGTTATTTGTTAATTCACTCGCCTAGAATAATTAAGCCTATTCGCTTATCCAAGGATACTTATCAACGGTTTATTATCTGTTAATATCGTAAACTGATGTCCATCTAGGTAGTGCTAGAAATGCAGCACTGCAGAATAAACCGCTTCTCGCGATCTAGAAGTGTCCGACTATAGAATCCAATCCCGTTGATGTAACACTGCCCCTATGGCTACATCGATAGCATTCGTGACCAGCTCAAACGGCATAGTCCAATCCACAGGTGATAATTTGGTTATTTGGTTTAACAGATTTTTGGCCCTCTGGAATTTTTCCTTGTCGTCTTGGCTAAAATTAATAGGCCAGGACTTCTTGATCGTGCTCCGTTCAAGAACTAAATGTCGTGTTCGCGACCCCAAAATTCCAGCTAAACCTGGTATAAAACGACGATAATAGCTAATCATTCCCAAAAATTAACGCAATTGACTTACAGTTATTTGTTCAGGCACTTTCTTGATTGCTTGTACCTTATCTTCCAATGGTTTTATTCCATCCATGGAAATGGTGTGTCCAAGAAATTTTACAGTAGAGCAACCAATCCTGCTTTTTCTGGCTTCACTACGAATCCATAATGTTCCAGCTTAGACAAAACGACGTCCAAGTGCTCCCGGTGTTCTTCCCTAGATTGACTATATATTATGATATCATCTATATACACTCTAGCAAATGGACATTCTTGAAGAAATTCCTCCGGCAAACGCAGAAATGTTTGACTTGCATTCTTCTAACCAAAAGCCATACATAAGAATTCATGCGATCCTCCTCCAGGCAATCGCACTGCGGTGAGCGGTATAGATTCTGCCTCCATAGATACTTGATAGTACACCTTCTGCAGATCTAACGTTGTATATACCTCATACCCAATTATATCCCTGAGCAAAGTAATCTGGTTCGGTAGAGGAAACGAATCGCCTTTTGTTACCGAGTTCAATAGACGATAGTTACCACAAAACATCTATTGACCTGGTTCAGGTTTGGGAACAACTACTATTGGAAATTAAAAGTTGAAATTTGATCGCCTACAAATTCTTCCTTCCATCAACTGCTTCAATTCTTCAATAGCAACCTGCTGCTTATGTTGTGCTAACGGTTGAGCCTTTGGTGAACAGGGTAGTGGTTTCACCAACTCGATGTGGTGTTCTTTGCCTGTCTTTAAACCCTTGCGCTTAGCATTGAATGGTAGAAACACTATCCCAGTGCCTTGTCCAATGGTCTTTGATTTGGGATCTAGAGCAAGATTAAAATGGATCAAAACGTTCATCCTAATGATGTTATCCTTTATAACAGCGACCAGAAAATTCCACGTAAATGGAGATTTCCGCCTCAATGTCACTGACAATTCTTTAACTCCCTTAACCTCAATTGAACGTCCATTAGCAGCCCGTAGTTGATAATCGAATGTGAAGCTATCAATTTCCTCCACATCGGATCAAACTACGCTCACCTCTGCACCCGTGTCTATTAATAAGTTTAACCTGCTAAGTTCATCTGTTATAAGGAACTTATTGTTGCTATAACCAGCAACCTCTTTGAAATTACCTTCCAGTCAAAATCTAACAGATTAACAGGCTGTATTACCGCGCGTTTCTTCTATCGAAGCTTCCGAACTTAACTTCGATGATTTTAGTATGCCTCGAATATGCATACCTTGGAGCCTTGCATGCACAACCCCACCTACGGCTCCCATTAGCGACGGCTTCACAATTTTTTTGGCAGCTTAGACTAGGTTACAGGAAGAGTACTTCCTTTCCATCGGGAACAACCCAACTTTGGAAACGTGCATCTCTCCTTCTGACACTTTCCAAATTCGGCGTATTTTCGATGCAAAATGCACCTTGGAATTTGAACTTTGACTCCAAAAATTCACCTTATCTCTGTTGGATCTTTCCTTATTGTTTTTTATCCAACCCACATCTCTGCGGAGGGTATCTTATTCATTCTATACGGTCAGAAGTCTCTCTAAGAGATGTCTGTGTTGCTCCTTCAGGCGTAAATCTGCTGTTTCTGCATACAACATAGGCTACTTTTGACGATACACTTTGTCCAACCCTCTGAGCTACTTTGCCCAATCTGGTTTCAATGTATCATAGACATCCAAGGTGGCTCTTAGTCTAGCAGGCAATTCTGCTACAAATATACTGTTTATAACTTCCTCAGATATATCAAGCCCGATGGATTTTTAAATAAGTCTTTCATAAAATTCAGATATGAGTTGATTTCCCATCTATTCCTGACGTAACAAGTCAGTCATATGTTCAATCCTCTCGGGTTGATATCGTCCATGAAGTTCTTTGTCTAGAAGCTCAAATGCATTTGCGGGTTTGTTTTCAGAAATAAATTTCCTGAGTCTAAATAGATTCTTTTTTAACGGCTCAGGCAAACACCACCAGGCCGAGGCGAACCTTTCTATATGGTTGGTCATTCTTTTTAGTTTAAAATAAAGTATTGCTTCTTCGACCCATTCAGAATGGTTTTCTGGTCTGTACATAGTGAGCTTAACATTGCTATTTATAGAATTGCGGCAAAAGCGATCATCTACATCACATCTTTCCGCAAAGAGGATCCTGGCGCGGTCGCCATCTTTTGTAGAGGCCCTTTGGTCACTACCATAAGAGAGCCTCTGGGATGTCAGGCCCGGATAATCCATATATGCGGTATGATCATCTAATTTGGAACACTTAAGTTCCTCTGAACTATCTTTTAAACTACATTCCTTAATTCCACTTGCGAACTGATCTGTATCCTCAATATCTGATAAACCATCCATAATATTAGGATTAAATATCATGCAATTTATCTATTATATTATTTAAGCTTACCGGGATGCGCTGATATCCACAGATGACAGAACGATACGTTGGTGACCTTAAAAACAAATATCCACGTCAATTACCTGAAGCAAATTTGAGATCCTTCCCAATAATGTGTAATAAGAACGATAGCTGAACGTGGATTACAACAATTTATAAGCAAAGAGGGCGCAGATGGAACCACGCAGTGTTCCGCTTGTGCAATTCAGCAACTCAGATAAAACTCTCTTATAAACATTCAACAAGACAAGTCAAAAACTTCGACAATATTAACAAAAGAAACTTCCAAAAAATTTACAATATTTTTTAAAATGTACAATATTGTTTTACAAAACCAGCGATAACATCAAATGTCTAAAACTAAAATTTGATTTAATTTTATATGAGGAGTTAATTGATGTTTAATAATTTAATTAACCTCCACATAGCTCAATGTAGAGGCTCCTAACCTATTGTTGTCTGAGAACCCCATAGATGCCAGAACGTGTTCAGTCCTACTATATTCTCATTTACATCTGCTAAATTCATACCTGCCATGTCTTGTGCTAACTTGCTAATGTCCTCAAATTTAGGATGAGCTTCCATATCGATCAAATTTAATTATCAAATTGACACTTTATGTTAGGCAATCGGAATGTGAAACCTTTCAATTTGCAAAACACCCGAACAAATAATCTGGAAAGAAATAGACGCGAAAAACATAATTATTAAATTACCTGTTCCAGAACGTCCCCAAATACGTGCATCAATAAAAATATAAGACGGTGTTAGCAGGCGTATATTGTAGAAATCGAGTAAACTTTAAATAAAGAAAAATGAAATAAATGCAGCAGGCCGAGGAGGTTACAACCAGCCAAGGACAGTAATGCTCGAAAACTGAAAATGGCGCACAATTCAAAGTCAAGTATTTAAACAAAGAAAGTTCTGGAAAATAAATGAATAAATTCTTTTTAAATAAAATTCGTCTTAATCAGCTAAGGTGGGTTAAAATTATCAGTTAATGCCACTTTAATTTTGGTGGAGGAATTATCTTCCTCCACATACACCACCTTCTCAAAAAAGACGGCTAATAGTAGACGTAATCATGATTCTTTGGCTGACGTTGCACTCTTCCAAAATGAGTTGTGCATAACGGCGCCCCTGAAGTCGACATCCAGCCCTGTAAAGTTGTCACTGGTTCTTCCGTATCATCTGGTTTTGCCAAACAGTTTTCATGTTGTGAACTGGTAGAATAAGATTTTTCTATATTAGACAACGCGTCTTCTGAGTTCTGCATTTCGTAATGTGCCTGTATGGTGGGATTGCACACAACACATTCGCCGATAGAAGTATGGTCATTTAACGCATCTGTTAATTCAGTCTTATCGTCTAACCAGATAAACTGGGGAATGCAAGATCCAACGTAACATAATCTTCAATGCCATCTATCTCTATGATGACATTCTTGTCAGTCATTCTCTTGCCCTTATATGGTCCTTTGTAAAATGGTGTCAGGCAATGCTTCCTATTTTCATTAGTTCCATACACATGCGAAGCCAATCTTAGATCAGAGGACACATAGCACTTGGTTTTTGCTTTTTCTAGTCTTGATCGGAGCCAAACGACACATCTTATCTCTAAGTGCTCCTACAAACCAATCTACATAAATGAAAGCCAAATCAAGACTACTTGAAGATTCTATTAGAAGATCTCCAGGCAAACGTAATGGTTCTCCATGAACCAGTTCTGCTATTGAGTATCTAATTGTGCCCTATATCCGTTGCGCATGGCGAGTAGTACTATAGGAAGATCGTGTATCCAGCTTGTTCCACTAGTACACCTTAACGCAGCTTTCAATTCACGATGCAGCCTTTCTACCATCCAATTTGCTCGTGGGTTGTACGCACTAGTAAGCAATACAGTTGTTCCCATGATGTTGAGAGATTTTTCGAAAAGCTCGGACATAAGTTTGCAAATATTTTGTGGCCATTAACCTCGGGAATTTCGACAATGTCGATAAGCACGTATGTATTAGGTGTTGCGAATCTAGTAACAAATTAGTTCAGTTATGACCAGAAGGATGAACCAAAGACAGCATGAACGGAAAGTATAATCTCATGTACATTCGTTTCATGCTTACTGGCGACTCATCAGTAGGAGCCGGTATTATGCCCTTCACCCACTATATATTTTGGTCA
Organism: Eudiplozoon nipponicum; assembly: GCA_029291075.1. Lineage (NCBI taxonomy): Eukaryota > Metazoa > Platyhelminthes > Monogenea > Mazocraeidea > Diplozoidae > Eudiplozoon > Eudiplozoon nipponicum. Next base: position 11,551 of record JAQBSW010011008.1, on the reverse strand, counting down.
AAAAGGGGGGTAATAGGACGGTACAATCTCCTAGACGAATGTGTAAACCTGCAACTGTGAAGCTAACATCGTATAGTCTACGACAATGCAGGCTGGCACTAACTAACACTATATAATATATATACATAATTATTTGTAATTTTCAATTTCGGTGAACTATAATAAATTGAAAGTATCAATCATATTGGTACCATGTTCCGACTCAGAAACCATAGTGTTAGTACCATGTACCTTTTCGATACAATAATGTTGGTATCAGTTACTAACACAATAGCCATTGTGTTAGTATGCTTTACAGATTTGGTATATATATTATATAGTGTGAGTTAGCGTTGAAGTCGCATTGTCGTAGACTATATGATGTTAACTTCACTATTGCAGGTTTACACATTCGTCTAGGAGATTGTATCGTCCTATTATCCAACATTCTTGACCAAAATATATAGTGGTTAAAGGGCGTAATACCGGCTCCTACTGATGAGTCGCCAGTAAGCACGAAACGAATGTGCATGAGATTATACTATCCGTTCATGCTTCCTTTGTTTTATTCTTCTGGTCATAACTGAACTAATTTGTTACTAGGTTCGCAAAACCCAATACATACTTGCATATATATTAGTTCTTCGCAACAAACAGTATTTAACTGTAATATATTGAATTGAATGATGTCATGCTTACCGCGAAATGTGATAACTGATATCGATCAAGGCCAGGGTGTATGGATTTACTATAGTAAAAGGTGTTCATAATTTGTTGTAATTCTCTAATTCGGTGAACTATAGCATAAATTTATATCAATCATATTGGTACCATGTTCCGACTCGGAAACCATAGTGTTAGTACCAAGTACCTTTTGGTACAATAATGTTCGTATCGGTTGCTAACACAATAGCCATAGTTTTAGTATCCTTTTCAGACTCGGTATATATATTATATAGTGTTAGTTAGCGTTGAAGTCGCATTGTCGTAGACTATACGATGTTAGCTTCACTATTGCAGGTTTACACATTCGTCTAGGAGATTGTACCGTCCTATTATCCCACATTCTTGACCAAAATATATAGTGGGTGAAGGGCATAATACCGGCTCCTACTGATGAGTCGCCAGTAAGCATGAAACGAATGTGCATGAGATTATTCTTTCCGTTCATGCTGTCTTTGGTTCATCCTTCTGGTCATAACTGAACTAATTTTTTACTAGGTTTGCAACACCCAATACATACTTGCATATATATTAGTTCTTCGCAACAAACAGTATTTAACTATATGTACGTGTCTGAACCGTTCAATTGGTATTCTTATATTCTTTATCTCGGTTCTGATATGTCTCCAAACCTTACCCGTTTGACACTTGGCACAGGCTCTTACCCATACCCGTATGTCTTTAAACATGTGCGGCCATACGTATCTGTCGTTTATTAATCGAATGGTGGCTTTAATGGATGGATGCCCAATGTCGTGTAACACTTGGATAATATTGGCCCGTAACTCCAACGGCACATATGGTCGTGGTTGACTTCTAGACGTTTCGCATAACAACCATTTGCCACTTATGAGCTTACAAACATATCCTGGTCTTCGGACAAAACTAACGCAAAGGGATCCGATCCTTGCGCTTTCTCGATTTGACTAACTAAATCATGCATAGAATTATCTAAACTCTTCAACGGACCTTCAAATATCAGCTCGACATCGGCTTCATTTGGTCTGCTAAGTGCATTGGCTACCACATTCTCCTTACCAGCAATATGAGATAAGTTAAGGGTAGCACTGCGACATACACTGCTAGAAGCTCTTTACCAAATGTATCATAACGTTTCTCTCGATCATTAAGCTTACGGCTGTAAAACCCAATCGGTCTTACTATGTCCTGATCTCTTTGCTGTAGCACTGCCCCTATTGCAACATCTGAGGCATCTGTGATTAGCTTGAAAGGTTTCTCCCAATCTACAGGTGCTAATGTGGTTATGTCACTTAGCATTTCCTTGGCCTTCTGGAATTTTTCTTGGTCATCTGGACTCAAGTTTATAGGCCAAGACTTCTTGATCGTGCTTTTTTCACGAGTAAGATGGTGTGTCAACGATCCTACAATTCCGACTAGACCTGGAATGAATCGACGGTAATAGCTTATCATGCCCAAGAACCTTCAAAGCTGGCGCAGGGTTCGGGGTTCCGTTACAAACTTAATAGCTTAGATCTTATCTTCCAAAAATTTAATTCCGTCTTTGGAAAGTATATGACCAAGATATTAAACTAAAGAGCATCCGATGTTACTCTTATTAGGTTTGACCACTAATCCATATTGTTCCAGCCTAGTCGAAACCGTTTCCAAATGCGTACGATGTTCATCTCTTGAGCGACTAAAAATTATACTGTCGTCTATGTATATCCTCCAAATGGACAATTCTGAAGGATTTCTTCAGCCAAACGCTGGAATGTCTGACTGGCATTTTTCAAACCAAAAGCCATGCGAAGAAATTCATGCGATCTTCCTTCTGGAAATCTGATTGCGATGAGTGGTATCGAACTTTCCTCTATTGGTATCAAATAGTACGCTTTCTGGAGATCTAAAGTTGAATAAACCTCATATCCTATTATATCTTGGAGTAAACTAATCTGGTAAGGGACAGGATAAGAATCACCCTTCGTCACTGAGTTTAATAGACGATAATTTCCACAAACCTCCATTGACCCGGTTCAGGTTTGGGAACTACCACTATTGGGGAAGCAAAATTGGAATTTGACCTTCTACAAATTCCCTCTTTGCGCAATTGGTGAAATTCGGACAAAGCAACTTAGTGCTTGTGTTGTGCCAACGGTAGAGCCTTAGGTGAACAAGGCAATGGAGCCACCAATTCTATTTGGTATTCTACTCTTGTCTTCAATCCTATCCTTTTGGCAATGAAAGGCTGATACACTGCTAGGTGCTTCTCAATGATATCGGTAAAGTCATGTTCGACCGTTGAACGGGATAAAAGAACTTTTCTAACTGCCGATGATTTAGACTCAGTATTTTTTGACACCCCCACGCCTTCTGCGATAGTCCTAAATTTAGGGTCTAATGTCAGTGTGAAATGTGTCAAGAAATCAATTCCAATGATATGGTCCTTGACATCGGCTACAAGAAAATTCCATGTAAAGGAAGATTTTTGACCTAACGTCACCGACATTTCTTTCATCCCTTTGACTCCTATCTGACTACCGTTAGCAGCCCATAGTTGATAATCAAATGTGGGGCAATCTGCTTCCACCACGTCTGACCTAACTATGCTTACCTCAGCACACGTATCGATGAGAAATTCTAATCCATATAATTCATCTTTAATAATGAATTTGTTGCTGGACAATCCGGCATTGTTTTCCAGATCTCCGCTTAGTAAGAATCTGACTCTCTTGCCCTCTGTATCGGTGCTAACTGTTCCTGTCGCAATGCCCTAAGTATGCCTTTTAAAGGCATATCTGGGAGCCTTTGCAATGGAACCCCCCTTACGGCTCCTACTAGCGGGGGTTTTATCCTTTTCCCGGTGATGTGATTTCTCTCTACCGGTTTAGTGCTTCCTTTCCATCTGGGTCCACCTAATCGCGGGTATATACAATTCTCACCTTGGCACTTTGCACTTCGTCCGTATTCGCAATGTGCCTTACACCATCCGCGTGGCCCTTCGAAGCGTTGACGCGAGTGACTCCCTCGGCGTCTGGTATATCTATCCTGACTCTGAAGTTTCGAAATGTATCGACGTATACTAGCAACTTCTCTAAATAAGTAATGCCAGGTTTCTTGTATAGTCATGTTGGTTTCAGCAAATGCCCTGACTGGCTGCACCATGACAAAATCTGCTTTTATAGCATGTAATTGTGGTTCCTGTTGTTTATACATACCGTCTAGCCCTCTGAGTTTTGTTGGCCAATCAATGTTCATAGTTTCAAATACTTCCAATGTGGTTCTAAGCCTAGATGGTAGCTCAGCTGTAAAAATAGAATTTACCACATCTCTGGATATATTCAACCTGGAAGCTTTTGTGCAAAGGCGTTCGTAAAACTCTGACGGTAGTTGACGCCCCATTTTTCTAAGCGTAATAATTCGTACATTTGTGCCGATCTTTCAGGCTGATTTCTTTGTTGAATTTCAGCCATTAATAACTCAAATGCATTGTACGGTTTTTCTTCCACAGTTCTGTCTCTGAAATTTTCCAAGGCATTTCGGAAATTTTCAGGCAATGCCATCCATCTGCAACAAACCTCTCCATTGAATTTAAAACATTATAAGCACTAAATATCATTTGGGCATCTCCGACCCAACTTGAATGTTTTTCAGATTTATACTGCGGTAGACTTAATATTCTTGGAATGGCGCGGTCGCCAAATTTTGTAGAGGCTCCTAACCTATTGGTGTCTGAGAACCCCATAGATGCCAGATCGCGTTCAGTCTTTGAATGTACAATAGAATCTAATTAGCTTGTATTTTCATTCATATCTGCTAAAAGCATACCTGCCATGTCTTGTGCTAACTTGCTAGTGTCCTCAAATTTAAGATGAGCTTCCATGTCGATCGAATTTAATTATTAAATTGACACTTAATGTTAGGCAATCGGAATGTGAAACCTTTCACGTTACAAAACACCCGAACAAATAATCTGGAAAGAAATAGACGCGAAAAACAGAATTATTAAATTACCTGTTCCAGAACGTCCACTCTACGCGTGCATCAATAAAAAAATATAAGGCAGTGTTAGCAGGCGTATATTGTAGAAATCGATCAGATTTTTAATGTAGAAAAATGAAACAATTGCAGCAGGCCAGAGGAAGATACAACCAGTCGAGGACAGTAATGCTCGATAACTGAAAATGGCGCACAATTCAAAGTGAAGTATTTAAACAAAGAAAGTTATGGTAAATAAATGAAAATTTCTTTTTAAATAAAATTCGTTTCAATCAGCCAAGGTGGTTTAAATTTATCAGTTAATGTCACTTTAATTTTGGCGGAGGAATTATCTTCCTCCACAATACCACGGCATTTATTAGCTGATTCTACACTGGCATATGATCCTGAAAAAACAAAAAATAAAATGAACTAGAACTAATACTATTTTAAATTTAAAAATTGATATTATTGATAAAAATAAAAATTTGAGACCATACATATTAAGGGAGAGTGATTTAAAGATGGGAGAACTTAGTTTACATGGAGATATTTACCCAGGTAACACAGAAAAGTAGCAACCTATACCTATACTAAACATCATTATGGTCAACGCAGCTTTAAGGCAAAGCAGAATCGGTAACATAGCTTCTCTGATGTTTTCAACGTATGAATTCAGAAATTAGACCATAACCTCGCAGTTAACTCTGCAGAACTATGGAGAGAAAGTTACGGGGAAGAGACTTATATTAGACATCTGACACAAGGTTGCCATTGAACGCGAATCGATACTGTTTCGAGCAGAGTTTTGATGCGCAATAGACAATGTTATTGCCTTAAGTTGTTTCTGTCGTGTTAAAATCTGTTCACCTTGTTTCTTAATCCAATCCGGCGCTGGATGAGGGAAACCGAATTGAAGACATATACAAAACGTGACTGATCCAGTGCAGTTGATGAAGCCATACTTGTTCTTATAATGAGGAGCACTTTTTCTCCGTTCCAGATATACGTTCATAGCCTGTATGTCCTAGGCTTCATAAGCAACGATGGTTAAATATCTGTAAGCGCCTCAGATCTTCGAACAAGTTTCATTGGCGTATAACAAAACTGCATGTGCATATGAATTGCACATACGATCTGTTTGGCTGGGTGGGATGCTCGCGTTTCTCCATAAATAGTGAAAGTTGGAGAGAGTTACTCTGACTTCCGCGTTCTCACATTCATCTCTGTCCTCATAATGTCTGAGTTAAGGATACAGCTACCAAGATATGCAAGCCTGTCATCTACGTCAAGATCTCCAACTTTAAATAATATAGAATAAGTGAGTTATTAGTGGTGCTGTTGAAGCATTTAACGTTGAGAGGGTGTGAGTTTCATGCCTAAACATTGAAAGACGATTGTCAACTTATTTAAGGTGGCCTGGGCAAAATCTCGATTGTGAAATAATAATAATAATTCGATAATGTGAGCATATTCAAGGTCGACTATTCTACCCGCGAAGAGATCTATATTGCATCCTGAACATGTGGAAGATTATAGTTCATAATGATACTTTCTAAAAAATTAAATAAAAATGGTTTGGCACGATTTAAATTATGAATATCTAAATTTTCAAACGATCTGATGTCTACTAATTAATAATTATTGTGCAAAGTTCTTAAGTAAAGGTTATTTATTTATTAATTTAAATCTTATAGGTATGTCCTTTTGTAAATGCGGCAAAAAATGTTTGCCCAACAACGAGAACGGCAACACAGAATCAGGAAAGTGTTCTACCACTGGCAATGCAAGCCAACCTAGCGAAGAGAACATTTCTGTGGGATGTTGGTTTGAAAATCATGTTGATATGGACGAAAATAGAGTGGTGCCAGTAGAGGTAAAAGTAGGTTCGAAGCAAAGCAAATCGCGTCAGACGACAAGGACGCAAAAAAATCCATCCAAATTTTATTCCACTGCGACCAGTTAAGTAATGTGGGTCGCATTAGACCATTATTGCGAAAGGTGATTATGGCCGACGCAGTGAATTGATGTGACTGGCTTGAGTGTGATTTTATTGCTTAAAAATGTTGTGATAACATGAAACTAGCATTTACTTCTAAGTTATATAATGTAAGTTCTTCAAGAGCTTGTTCGGATATGGTTCAAGCCTTACAAAATTGTATATTTTTGACTTATTTTTAACATATTTTTATTAAACGCCGCTTTTTTGAGGGAACTACAAAATTTTTTTGGATATTTTGCTATGATATCCGGACTTGTTAGCAGATCTTCCGGATGTGCGTAAAATGAGGCAAACCGAGTAGCATGCGAATTTGATTAGGACAAGGCAGATATGCCAATGTCGACGTGAACGTTGATGTATGCGTGACGCAAGACGGTATTCGTACTTTGCTCTCTTTCACAGCGTCTCCACACTTGACATTTAAATGATCTATGTATTTGTGTGCATGGAATTGTGTATTGTATAATGTCTCACCGTGAATGGCAATACGTAGAGTTGGAATACGCGTTCAAATGATGAATTGCACCGCCAGTTTCTTTAAAATTATATGGTCAAATAAATTGTGAGTTTGGTGCATTGAGTTGGCGCCATATGATAAGTAACCAGTAAGCAAGACCCCGCATGCCTCGAATCACAAAATCTAGAGTAGCCTTGTCTAACTTTTGTCATCAAAGGAGAAACACCAGTATTTCAAACTGCCTTACAATTAGCGTGTAAAATGCATGTGTACATGCAATTTTGTTATACGTTGGTACGACATTGTCTATCAGATTCTGATATCTTGGACACTTACCGGCATTTCAACACTGTTTTTTGAGAAGCATAGCAACGACAATATCGATTCGGTTACGTTTTACGTATGTCATCCAGTCGATTTTCTTGTAGAGCATTATTCCTTTAGTTCTAGTTTCAATCGTTTCTTTGTGCTACTTAAATAGGTATCTCTATCTGAAGTCAATCCTTCCCTGCATAAATCATTCTTCTTAGTCATTTTATTTTTTTAAATTATTAGATTTGTTATTAATATTGTTTTTCTTTTACCCATTGTTATTTGACAATGAACCCCCAGTTATTATATACTTTTTTATTGTCGTCTGTTATGCCTTGAACGCTTTAATTCTTTTGTTCGTGCCGACTTTGTTATGAAAAAATTTGCTATCGCGACTGTGTAAATATTAGATATATGAGATACGCTAACATTTGCTTCCGTCTGATGAGATGCAACTTTCAGTTTAACTGTAGCTTTTTGTATTTGATGGATATTTGCTGTAGTCCGGCTTTGTTGTCGAACGGAGAACTGAAATACCCGGTTATTAGATAATTAATTGAAATTTGATTCAAAACTTATTTCTAGCTTTGGTTCGTTAATTCGTACTGATGTCCAGATCAACTTTATCATTTAATGACATATTCGCAAAACTCTTGACCAAAAAATATTTTTGCCTTTCTCACGTCATTTTTATTTTTTAATATTTTAACTTATTTGATGTAATTTTATTAAACATTTTGATTTTGTTAATATTGTCTTTATTCATCATCGATTTCCTCGTCATCCTTTTCTCGAAAATATGTTTTCCATTTAAAATTTTTTTGCGTATTAGTTTTTCATTACATTGTACATCTAGTTTCCCATTTCCAAATTAATCCTTTTGACTATGCTATTAGAATTTAATTTACATTTTATTTTATCGATTTGCACCAATTATTTCACGGGTTCCAATTTATAGATGCAGTCAACTGACACCTTGTGCCGTGTCACAAAGTTAACTTGGAAGATTTTTTTTCCTCTGTGTACTCGGCGTTTGCTTGAAATGGCCAGATTGATTTTGCCTGCTTAATTTTATGGACACTAGTTTCGTTAATGTTTTCACAGTTTAAATGTACATTAATGCACAAACGGAGATATAGAACTCCAACATGATGGTTTCCAGAGAAGCCTTTGCTACTAATGCAGATGCAACCAGTTATTTCCACTGGTTCCTGTTTTTCACTAGACTCCGACGGATTTTCGCATATCGAGATGTCTCTTTATTAACAAAGATAATTTGCTGCCTGATCAGGTAATAAATATCGCGAATAATAGTACCCGGCCAATGCATGATTCACTCATTACTCCTACCGTTATATTTATCTATCGAAAATTCTCCGGTGACCTCGTGAGAGAAAACGTCTAGCCAGTGCAATCGACGTTCCAAAACAAGATTTGATGTTGATGGCAAATCAAAGAGCGACTGGTCGACTTGACAAAGTTTATTTTTATTAACGCCTCCTCACGCTCAGATAGCATAAGCCCAAATCATAGCGATCTAATTAAGTGATTAGCAAAGCTTTCAATGCGCTGATAGCTATAGTAGCATCTCCGAAGGTTATGAAGCATAAACGAGAACTTAAATTTTGCCTCAATTGATGATGTCGGACTTTGTGCTTAGTGAAGCAGCTGGGCGGTTCCGAGTCATTTGCAAAAATAGGCACCAGGGAGCAGATGAACGGCCAACACATCTGTATATCTCCGCAAAAGCCGACACGTCTGGTGTAACTGCAACAGGGCATCATTTAACTTGATCTTGAAATGCAGATCAAAATTGACCATACCAACCGCTTTTTGTGTGTTTAGTTCCAGACCGTACTAGTTGTGTATATCATCAATGCAGCTAATAGCTCTGCCATCAGTACAGCCCTATCAAAGTTGTAGAAGTCAAGAAGCCGGCCACCAACGTTTTGGGGTGTGTTGCGATTATCCTACTGATAACTGAATCGGCGATATGCTAAAATTGGATTGGGGCATTTACACATCTCCGTCGAAATATTGGAAGTAACTTGGAAAATATTATAGAACGAATATTTCTGTAGTGACGTGGCAGAAGCTCATACCAAAACTCACATAACGTATGAAAGTCTGGCATTACCGTGAACAGAACTAACAAATAACGGTTTAGAAGAAATATAAATTGGCTAGCCTTAACTAAATTGCTAACTTTCTTGATTTAGGTACCTATGTGGTGATTATTTTGGTCTTCGTTTTCTGTCATTAAAGTTGGTAAAAATAAGTGTACCAAAACAAAAGCCATGACATTATCTAAAGGAAGCATGAACGGAAAGTATAATCTCATGCACATTCGTTTAGTTACTTCTGGTCACAACTAAACTAATTTGTTACTAGGTTCGCAAAACCTAATACATACTTGCATATATATTAGTTCTTCGCAACAAACAGTATTTAACTGTAATATATTGAATTGAATGATGTCATGCTTACCGCGAAATGTGATAACTGATATCGATGAAGGCCAGAGTGTATGGTTTAACTGGAGTAACAGGTGTTCGGAAATTGTTGTAATTCTCAATTTGGGTGAACTTTAGCATAAATTTATATCCATCAGGTTGGTATCATGTACCGTCTCGGAAACCATAGTGTTAGTATCCGGTACTCATCGATTTCAAAAAAGGTATCAGTTACTAACACAATGGCCATAGTGTTAGTATCCTTTACAGACTCGGTATATATATTATATAGTGTGAGTTAGCATTGAAGTCATATTGTCGTTGACTTTAGATTATGTTAGCTTCACTATTACAGGTTTACACATTCGTCTAGGAGATTGTACCGTCCTATTATTCCACATTCTTCTACCAAATATATAGTGGTTAAAGGGCGTAATACCGGCTCCTACTGATGAGTCGCCAGTAAGCACGAAACGAATGTGCATGAGATTATACTTTCCTTTCATGCTGCCTTTGGTTTATCCTTCTGGTCACAACTGAACTAATTTGTTACTAGGTTCGCAAAACCTAATACATACTTGCATTATCTAAAGGAGTTCCTCCAAGATTTCTATAATGGATCCTTTAAGTCAATTTAAAACTGAAATTCTGCCTTAAGTTAAAAAGTAAAAGGAAGCTTTTACTGGTTAGAGTGAGTTAAATTCTACCTATTCTTCTTCGTTTTTGGTTGTCGGTTCCAAGATTTTAACAATTTTTTATGAAATTAATTTCTCTGACTACGACTTTTTCTACACAATTTGCGATCGGTTACATTTTGTTGTGCATAAATACGCGCGTGCGCATATGCGCTTGTGACCAAAGAAACATAAATAATTGTTCTAAAAATTTATTCATTAACAAAAAATGAGCGCTGCTCGGTGCTTCAGTAAATGATCGTGAATAATTTTATGGACGCACTAGAAATAGAGTAATAAATTTGTGAGTAAAATTACTAATTTATAAGCGTGCGTGTGTATGCTTATATGTCAGTTTAATTGGAGGCCTTAATTTCTTTCTATTCAAGGTCTAGACTTGCCGTAAAAAGAACTCTAATATGTATTGATTTCAAAGAAACTTAATTAAGCTATCCTAAAGTAATTTAATAAAAATTGCGTAATTAATGCGCATTTTTTGCTTTTGGTTTCTATTTATGCGTCATGATAGTCGGAGGATGGTACAAGAAAATATGTGCACCCAAACGTAGGAAACATAAGCAATTAAATGAGTACACATTGGAATTCGGCGAATAGATCAATTCATTCGATGTAAATCTTCAATTTTGATTTAAGCAAAAAATGTAAAACGGAGATCTTACTCCTTACTGCCTGGCGCGAGTTGAACCTTAGCAATTTATATCAGACTCTGGTCGACTGTTCAAAGAATTCAACCAGTTACCGTCCAAGTAATTTAACTGATTACAAAATCTCCTGTGGGAGATTGATCTTCGTTTATTATATCACACGCTTGGTGTGTTTCCGCCAATAGTCATTCTAGTCAAAGTTGCAAACGTTGTCTTCAGCATAGATTGCTTTTTTTATCGCATTTTTCCAATGATGCCAAATATGATTCATCAATCGTTGCTACTGCATTCTATTAAATTCCGTTTTTTTATTTGCCTGTAAATTATATGATACGAAAAACATTTGATGT
>JAQBSW010011007.1:0-21816 GCA_029291075.1 Eudiplozoon nipponicum | reverse complement strand
TTACATATATTTAAAACATTATTTTTAAATATAGCCATGCAGCGGTAACAATATTTTCTCCAATGGACACATACAGGAGGAAATATTTCATTTTTTGCTTCTTAAATATCCTACTTGAAAATTTGAATTTGTCCCCTCCATTATACTGCGGTAAGGTGCAACTTTGCTATAGTACATAGTTATATACATTATGCTAATTAAATTAATCTAAATATAAAGGACATATTTTAAAGTCAAATAGACTTATTTTTGAAAGTTAAAGTCTAGTTAATTAATATATCTTGAATTTATAACTTTCAATAGGCAATGTCATTTATTCAAAAACTAAACAATTCGGTGACAACGAGCCATAAGTTTAAATTCGTATGTATTTCTCTTTTTGTATGTATGTTGAATTTAATGAAGTAAAATTTCTGTTAGCGTTCACAAAAATAAATTTATAGATTCGCAATATAGTTAAATGCATTTTGCAACCGGAAATCAGCAGTTAGAGCATTATTTCTATATTCCCATATATAAATGCTAGCTTCGAAAGCAATTATGACTAATTGTCAAACGTAATTTGTACAGAAACAATATATTTATTGATATAGCGCATATCTGTTTAGCAGTAGCCAATAATTTACTCAACATCAAGTCTATTATTGCACTAGAGTTATATAAAATTATTTATTTGAAACATAAAATTTATATATTTGAAATGATTCCAATGAAATAAAACACAATTTTAATCAACATAACAAAAGCAATGTATGTAATAGACATGAAGTTGCTGGTTTACCTTAATAATTATAAAATAAAAATTTGTTTTCTTTGAGAAACGTGAAGATATATTTACTGCGCAACTATTTATTTACCGTCTATTTACCAAAACTGATTTTTCTTCAATTATCATGCACACAATATTGATCATTCTTACGAACTTAATAGGAAAATATGAATATAATTCCGTATTTCGTTATATTTACTTTACGCAATTAAAAAACTGTGTATTTTCTAATATCGGATAGATCTAAAATAATAATTATATATTTGTCAGTTTTTAACTTACTATTTTAATAGATGCAGTTCATCAAAGAGACCAGTTACCTCCTTATTGGGCATTCACCCTTAATCGCCAGAAATGCCACGGCCGAGATTTATACTCGTGGCCTACACTGTATGGCTCGAAGTCAAATCCACAGGGTAAATATTCTCAGGGGGTTTCGTGGCTGGTTTTAAGCAAAGCTAATAGTATGATTGTCTAGTAGAATGTTTGCAATTGCTAGATAAGCACAAGTTTTGCTTAAATAAAATGCATGTAACATATAATAATCGATTATTTTGTACTAAATCAAATCAGAGGACTTAGAGTTATTATAACTAGCATTTCTAACCTGTCACAATTTATTTTAATTATCGGCAGTTACACATAATTAGGCGTTTCCAAAACCAAAATTTCATATCAATTTTTTTGTAAATAGAAGAAATGACGTTTAGCCCTGTTAAAGTTATACACAAAGCATTTGATTGAAATTCCTGACCTAAAATTTATAAGCATTCACAATCTAACTTTTTAGTAGCATTGGGTAATATCAGTGGTTATTTTATTCATAAACCATTAATTTATTGAGAAAATGACAGTATTTATACGATATTTTAAAGGAATAAAAGTCTGCTTATGGTTTACTCGAAGTTCACAATTTCGTATTATTTTTAAACATTTCCCCTTACCGCACGAACAATATTTGTAATATTGGCGGTCAATAGTTAATAATTAAATTTCTTTGCTATTTTGTCCTTACATTTCTACTTTTGCCTATCAAATATAAAAATATATTTCCTTTACGAAGCAAAATTGAAAAAAAATTAAAAAGGTACTTGTAACTGGGCGAAATGTCTGAAGGCAGGACAGCCCCTTTACCATTGGCGACGAAACACGCAACGCGAAATACGGATGTAATCCCAGGCAATTTGTAAACATCCAAACCAGCACCTGTTGATTTGACCTTCCAGTGTTTGTAAAATAAAACATTTTTAAAGTAACAATTTATGCTTCTGTTATTTAATCCTCTGAGAAATCAAATTTAGTACCTTTTTCGAAAATTATTTCTTAAATTATGCAATTATTTCAAAAATATTTTAAAATTATATGTCTAGAAATGGTAAATAAAATACCAATAAAAATGATTTTTAGCATTTAGAATCTCTAAATAGCTATGTGAAAAACCAACATCGCAATAAAAATAAAAGCAAAATTGAGCTGAAATATGAAAAGAATCGCACATGTAAGTGATTTCTCTGATCAGCCAATATTAAGTCGTTTTTTTCAGCTGAAATCTTAATGCCAATCTTAGTCTAAGCAGCAATTTTTCAGACATCCATTAGAGAACTAACTTATTAACATAATGAGTCACGAGAGCATACCTGTTCCAAATTGTCTACCTCGAGAGTCAACATTGTGCAGTTAAACAGTGTAGATTCGACACTTTGGCTAAAAAAAACAGTTTTTCGGCTGTTCGCCTTAAACGAGTAAATGTCCCTTAGAAACAAAATTGTACTATGAGGCAAGGTAAAGCTTTAGAAGAAACATGTTTATTTTGTTGTGAGCAAGAAAAGAAGGTTTTTAAGCAAAATTCAACCCCTTGATATAACTGAATTTGAACGAAATACCACTATTGACTGGCGCAACTCACGCTATGCTGATACGTAGTTGCTATTTGAATAACAGGATAAACTAATTGTTCTTTGATTTAGCTGGTTCTTAAGGGGCAATGCGAATTGAATACTTCGATAATATTGTCTAACTCAATATAACATATATATATATATATATATATATATATATATATATGTGTGTGTGTGTATGTGTGTGTTACGTGTGTCAGTTCGTGTATTTCGTTTTTCAATTACCCTTGTGACTCGATCTCATTCTGTTGCCTTAATATCAGCGCAGGATATGCGCATTTCTGTGTTGATCGCTCATATTTCTGTCACTGTCTACGATGGTAGTGAGGCCATTTGTGCAGTTGTCATTTCTTTCACAGTGTCTTGTCAATCCGATCTAATATTTTGGTTGAGCCTAGTCTAGTGGGTGTTCGAGTTTGACTGGATGCTAGTGAAGTGCTGTTGAGTTGTGCGGCTCTTGGTCAGACGATCAAAACTGTCATGTTGTTGAAACCTTTGCACTTTTAGGCCTGGCACTCATTTTTTTAATATAAAAAGCTTCGTAGATATATAATAATTTTTCCAACTATGCTTTGTGTAGAATTGAGAAATTAGTCAAATTGGCCGGGTGCCCCGTTTCAAAAATATATGCTCGGAAATAGCTGTTTTCAAAATAGCGCCAGGCCTTTTTAATCTCCTTGTGTGATTAATTTTTCTGGATTCTGTTGGTCTTGGATTAACAATAATATATCATCTACATATATTTTGTTGATAGTAAACAGTTGTATTATTGTTTTAGGCTAGTTTGTTCCAGATAATGCATGAATACATCTGCCAGGAGAGGTGCCATATAGATTCATATAGCAGTATCATTGAACTGACGGTAATATATCCATTCAAATGTAAATGGCATATTTTTTGTACATGCTAATGTGACATCTTTGAGATCATTGAGCACTATAAGAAAAGCTTTGAACACAATTATAATAAGGTCAAACAAAACCGTCGTTTTTTCCCGTGTAATGTTATTGAATACGGATGTGACGCCAAGCGAGACCAGTTTTTTTGTAGGATGTTTGTTTATTCTAGTACATCAGTTAGCTGAAGTAATCCTTGATGGTGATCGTTTTTATATCATTTCGTAATTGTTGAAGAAGTTTGTGGAAAAATGCAGATGGTTCTTTATGTTTTGCGTGGCTCAATGACAAAATACGCCATATCGGAAGAGATCCTGAGGCCGTCAACTTTTTATGAGCTTTTGGTTTGCAATACAGTCTCACAGGGTATGTCCCGACAGGTCGAAAACCGTGGATTTCTCCCATGAATCTTGATCAAATTTCGAAACCAGACATTGTAGATAAAACGTATTTTTCTACGTTTTTCATAATAGCATTTATTCTTGATTCAATATTGTTTAATTATCTTTCCGTTTGTTGTCTGATTTGAATTTCGATTTATCACTTATGATCTAGTTTATGGATACCCTATAACTGTCGGCTTCAAGTATGATTACTCCTAATCATTGTTCTGTGTGGCAAGTCCCATAGATTTTCCTGGACTTTAGTATTTTAGTTCGACTATAGGTTCCTTTGTGCCGATTTGGCTGGCTTTGAAATTCTTTCTGTGTCGTCCTTCTGCGTTAACCATCTCAGATTTCAATTAATATCCATTGAATGCCTACGGGGCATTGCCCTATGATAAGTCGTTGTAGAAATTTTCAATTCCAGCCTGCATGTCATTTATGTCGCATTTACGTATTTTTCTCTTAATGATAAAGTGTTTTGCTCCTAAAGAGAGTAAAGCTTTCTGATGTTTTGACAAGATCACTTTTGAATAATTTTGAATAAGTGTATCAGTATTGGAGCTTCGGGGTCTCTAATTTCTCTGTCAGCTGTTACTTTCATCATCGTTCATATCTTCATAGTAAAAGCATTAAGTTCGCTCCATTTACAACTTTCAGATTGGCGACCTAGTGATAGAATAATTCTCTTAACGTCTTGCAGATTTAATTGGTTGCCCTCGATGGCATTGAACAGTAAGCGGCTTCTAAGCTTATTCCTCGGCTTCTGATTATTTCACCTGCACGGATATAGAAATCTTTTTCGTACAAAATCTGATTTAAAACACGATTTTAAGAAGCTAATTCTTTCCAAAAGCTTAGCACACACCAATTTGGCTGCTATAAAAGTTTTATGTTCCTTACGGGTAAAGGCTGATTCCGTTCTTTAATAATCTTTATAATGTCCATTGCGTTCGAATATTACA
The DNA here is from genome assembly GCA_029291075.1 of Eudiplozoon nipponicum. Taxonomy (NCBI): domain Eukaryota; kingdom Metazoa; phylum Platyhelminthes; class Monogenea; order Mazocraeidea; family Diplozoidae; genus Eudiplozoon; species Eudiplozoon nipponicum. Next base: position 16,905 of record JAQBSW010011007.1, on the reverse strand, counting down.
CAATTTATGTCGTATTTGCAAGAGAAAACAAACAAAATTTATTTAAAGAACAACCAATCAAAATTGCCAGATGCTAAGAAAATTATTTAATGAACCGGTCTAAAACTTGCACGTTTGAACGAGAGTAGGTACAATGCTTTACCAGTGAAGATGGGAACGTTGATGAGCATAATAGCTGACAATTAGATTATAGACCTCACAAGCGATCTTGACTAAGAACTTGCTTAATCTAATTTTCCTATAAATTCGGATGCATTCATTCACAAATATTTAAAAGCGATCATGTCAAAGTTTCAGAAGGAATTGCTCGACTTAGGAATAATATTCCACAAAATGAAGCAAAACATGAGCGAACGCGACATTATTGACATCCAGACTGGAAAAGAAAATGTCTACAAAGATTTCACAAAAGACATCGCCCACATGCATTGAATGGACAAGTAATAAAAGCTGGTTAGCGCAATATAACTGTACATAAATAATTTCAAATCCAGTCAAATCATCAAGGAGAAGCATATAGGTGAACTAAGAAAACTACATCCGAAAATGGATCAGAAGTTGTTATACTTGAAGCCGACAATTTTAGAGCATCCATGAACGAGATCAGATATAATCGGTCGAAATTCGAACCAGTCAACAAGCAGACAGACTATCCAACTCACTTAAGAGTGAGATGGTGATTTGACACTGGCAAGAAAGAAAATCTTTTCTTTGGGCACTACATTCTTTACAACATTAGTGTGCCAAAATCACATAAAAGAAGCGTAGTTAACAGCTTAGAAAACAACATCAGGAAGATCTGCTCTGAACACAAGATCGAAGTAGAACAAGGCTATTAGAATAAAATTTTCCTAATGAAATAATACTCAGAGCTGTTCATAGATGTCAACATCAGACCACGTCCAAATCGTACACCACAGGACACCGTCAAACAGGCTTTCCTAAACTTAGCATTTAGAGACGAAAAACCAGCCTCAAAAAATGCATGGCGTTTAAGTCGAATCACTACGGAATAATTGCCCATTCCAATAGTTAAAATCAAATTCAGCTCAGAGAGGATCATAAGTTTGGATGCCAAAGATCAATTGCCAATTCTCTCTAAATCATTTATAGTCTACAAATTATCATTTATGTGCGATAGCAAGAATTACCACGGAAATAGATTAAAATGTCCTGGCACCGTCGGGTAAATCAGCTTCACACCAGTCCACGGTTCAATGCCTGTTGAACCGAAACACATTGCTCTATCGTGCATTACAGGGCTTGACCTAACAGAAACTTCGCCCATAATGAAAATATTTAAAGTTGGTGTAGTAAGCAAATAATCAATTTTCTGAATTATGGGTAATACCAACAATCAGTGTCCGTTGTATAAGTCATGCAGAAGAATTAAAAACCTAGTATATTCACAGCAGGCATGTTACAAAATCGATTGCCGCCATATATGCTCTAATGTAAGTATCCTCCCATTCTATTGGTTAAGGAGATATATAAGCAAATATAATTATCATACTGCAATGCACATTGCATCTGAAATGTTGTAGACTACCTGAAGGCTGAATTCCAGTTAGACTATGCTACTCAAATCGAAATGCTCTAACTACTTACACTAAATTCTGTTTCGAACAGCTTTAGGATCCACAATAATCCTATTAATTTCTACATAAAATATTAAGATAATGATCAAATCAAGCAGCCAGCGCTGTTTATCTGCACTGCTCTGTCCGCACTCTAGGCAGAAAACGATCAAATTCCGGTGTGTGCAACAAGATCTACACAACGGCTTACGTCTTTACTTCAAATTCTTCAGTAGTCATTCCAGATGCGTTTTCTTTTCCCAGTAGCATATCCTGTAGAAAAATAGTGAAATCGCTTCTGAAAGCACTTTACATTCTTTTGACAGACTTTCAAACTTATTAATGGACGGGTTATCCCGCCTCTCCGCCGAGTACATAGAGTAACAACCACTAGGGTTATGATTCTTGGGTGGTTTTAACAAAATTACGTGCCGTCGGGCATCCTAATCAAATAAATTATTGATTGATTGGCTAACAGCTTTCCCCCTCCCCCCTCCCATTTCACAAAATACCAATCACTCCGTTTGGGCTGTTGGTTTGCGTTAAGCAAAGATTGCATTGGCCGAATCAGCACAAAATAGTATTGGATTTAGCGTATAAAAATAAGATTTCAAGAACGATAGGGTGATTAACTTTCTCGGCTTTAATTTAGCTAGGCCGAGTCTATGGAACACAGCCTTGAGCAAATTATGTTAACATATTGTGAACACAAGAGTATGCTTTTTCTTGTTTGTAACAGAGGTCGGAAGGTTTTGAGCCCACAACTGGTTATCGTCAATGCACATTAGCCTAGAAAAGTCAACAGAGCATTAACCGATATCGCCTTGATTGCATGCGTCTTCAGTACTTCAATTGCAGCGACACTAGTGCACGCTTTCGAAGTGGCCTCACACAGTGTAAACCTAACCCTGTTAGCGATGCCAAGATCGACGTCTAGTGTACACAAAGGAGTGTACGATCACGCAATTCTCTTTCTTATAAATAAGCTTCAGTGATGACTTCCTCCAATGTGAATATACTAAGAGTAAAAATAATTTGCCAACCAACGTCACTTGTATTTAAAGACAATAATATCAAATCAGTGTTCGATAATTTAGCTTTTGAGTAGAACGCTTGAACAAAAAAAAATTTTTAATAATAAACTGTGTAAATTCAGAGCGAGTGTGTTATAAACAGTAAATCGCAGTCATTTACGCAGTGCCGTAATTATACGCCTACGGTATTCAAAATGGCCAGGTGTGGTCTAACGTAATTATAATTTCACTCTGCATATTAACTCTGCAAAGTTGCACACTTCCTGACAGTTGTAATACTACTGAAACATAGCTGCTCGAATCATAATTCCACATCCCATACACGATTGTTGCAGTTATGCAGAGCATTTACCTCTATAATATACCTATTTAATTACCTAAAGAAATTTGATGATTACAACCAAAAACCAAGCAGTCAATGCTGTTAGCTACACTATCACAATGATGATGATTAAACTAGGCAGTAAGTACTGTCCAGCTACACTCCAACTAGGCCTCATGGAAAATCCGCAGAAGCCTAACTATTAATGAAATTTTAACCAGTTCCATGCCTTGCTACTAGCGATCGATAAGCGAATAAGCAGCTGAATGAATGATCACACTTATTGAATCAGAAACTTCTAAAATTTAAGCCAGAGGCTATATTTGACAGTAGCTTCTTTAAGCACAATTAAAATTAAAGCGGAAATGTAATTTTTTTCATTTTTTATTAACAAGGCATATTTTATTGCCTGTCTGCAATCAATTACATTTACTGTTTGTGCATATTTTGTAAACTGATAAAATCGTTGACCCAGCCAATTCATAAGAAGTTCCATTGTGCATATTGATTTCCTAAATATCCCAGAATATATAATATAAAATATAGATAAAATTCAGGCATATTTTGTGAACAACATATAAAAAGTAAACTATCAATGATAATGTAGGTGGTGCAAACAAATCGCAGAATCAAATTTGCTCAATTGAGATGCACACCAATCCCCTTGCATTTAATCAATCGCAAAACATAGCAAACCACCGTCAGTCTCATGAACTGCGCATTTTGACCTTTAATGAACAACAGCACAATACGACGACAAACTGACCAGGATAGATCAAACCGCAATTCATATGCAAGTCATAAAATATCAATCACTGTCGTTATTTTCGCTTACATTTTACATAACAGATTAAATATAATTGGGTGACTGTTTTCTTTAGCTAGCAAGTCCGATTCAAAGAATTACATATATTATTACATATATTATTATTATTATTACATATTATTATTATTATTATTATTATTATTATTATTATATATATTACATATTATTATTATTATTACTATTATTATTATTATTATTATTATTATTACATATTATTTTTATTATTATTATTATTATTATTATTATTATTATTATTACATATTATTATTATTATTAATATTATTACATATTAATACTACATTACATATTATTATTATTATTATTATTATTATTTTAATTTTTAAATTTAATTGCATAACTTATATAGCTTCGACGAAATCTGCATAAAAGTTATGCAGAAATGTTATTAGAAATTATGAAACCAAAATTTGCAGTCATCAACTATTTATGCCAAATTACAATGTGAGCGGGCTGCATCTATTTAATTGCCTATGTTTTATATATGCGTTTGAGTTTAATCCTCATTGTTGAGTGTGCAGTTGTGCTCTGACCAACATCAGGTGATGTCAAAACGCATCGCTATGCATGCATTGACGGCAGATTTCGTATGTTGTAACACTGGTTAAATAAAATGGAATTTGTGTTAATGTAAAGCTCACACATTTCATTTAATAAAACGATTGTGAACAACTTAACCAAATATTGTTGTTTAACCCGTGTTTTTATATTTGTGTGAATATCCGTTCAACTTTCACGATTCTGATGACAACGGTCATTTTTAATTGTGACTCTTCTTGTTTTCCTTTTATGGATTATTAAAAATATTAGTTTATTGTGAAACTTTTAATGAGATATACTCATATGCATTTATGAGACAATAGAGGAATTTTGTTCAAATTCTATAGCAAAAAATTGTTGATAGTTCCGTGGATTCGAAACCTACCTCTACAAGTAAATGGCTTTCATTTAGAGTCATAACTTTGTCTTTATTTGATGACGCATTTCGTTGTGTTATTAAACCCGACTGTTCTGTTTTATTCGTGAAAAACAAATCATTTTCTTTGTCTTCAATTTTCTCCTTCTTTAAGTTTTTTTCAGTGAAATTCTTAAAGATGTCTTCAGAAAATGCGTCTGTTACAAAATCGTTATTGTCATTGGCATCGTCGATCTCAAAGGATGGAGCCACTGGCAGTCGTGGAAATGCCTTAAACAGACGATGCGTTCCGTTTGTCTTTTCGTAACCGCTGAGATCATCAGGACGGGTCATTTCTAGACTAGAAAGGTCAATCAATTGTGCGTTCAATTGTGAAATCTCATGCTGCGAGTCAGTTCCAGAGGCAGCCAAGTTCGAACGAGACGATGAACCTTGCTTTTTGCTGATCTAAATTTATGAAATTAATAAAACATAAAATAGAAAAAGATGACTTAAGAACTAGATACAAAATAAAAACGACAAACATATAAGAGAAAATGGGCAAAGGTCGAAGGCTAATGAATGAATTTTTTATCGCTAACAAGTTATTTAACACAATACACTTAACACAAGAAATTAATTTTTTCTAGTTTTTATAATCAATTATTTTCCAAATGGACTTGAACCTTTATTTAGTGTTTCACACTAGTTAAAATAATAATAATTTTAATAAAAGTTTGTAATATGTAATTTATTATTTGTTATTCAAGTTATTCTATATATTGGAATTGAGCTGCTTAAATTTGAACATCATTTCTTTAACACGTGATTAATTCTAGCTTTTATTCTATTTTATTCAACAGTTATTCCAATTAAAGCTAAACATATAAGTATATTTTATTATTTTATTTTAAAATTTAACTTTCCAGTTGGTGTTTTGTACAACGTTACAAAAAACCTTGTAACGCTTTAGCTAATGTGCTACAGTTTAGTAGTTAATGTTGGGGGCCCTGAAGTAGGTCCGGGAAACATTCACCGACTATTTCCGGGATAAGTGAGAGGTTTAGATGCTTAAATATCTTTCTTTAACTCTGCTATGCACGTCTTGTTGTTTGGTTAGTGATCTTTCGGAAAGATGCAGCGAACCAGCAGATTAGAAGACGCAGGACTTGGAAATTGCTGTTTTGAGGCCTTGGTGTGGCTTGCAAATTATCTGCGGCAACACCTAGAGGCTGACAACTGTAGAAATCCTATTAATTAATTCAATGATGACGATTGCCTGATTGCGTAACAGCAAGAGATTGTCGAGGCGGTGTTAATGAATAGGGTGTTTAAACGGCTAAAAAATACAGCAATTGTAGACTGTTAACGAGACAGATGGCGTCAGCGAGTGTACACAGAAAGCAAGTCTTTCATAGGTAAAACATTGTGCTTATATAGTTGTGGGTAGCCAGTGATTGGTTAACTGTCAGATAAGATTGAGTACTTTCTTGTTGGTCAAGTGTCAGTCAAAGGAAATGACGTATTTCACTTGAGTAATTTTACAGAATCTCAGCAATATAATTTGGCGCGTTTCAAAGACACGAATTACTTTAATAAGAAAATTAATTCTAATTTTTAGGCTCAATTTGACAAAAGATAATCAAATGCATCAATCGAATTTTTTATGTTGTGTCAATTTAGAATGACATATTACGCAGTTTTACTCCAAATTAAACATTCATTTCATTTAATAACAGATTTTGCAATATTATGCCTAACTGGCATAAAGTTAATGGAGGCGGGAGTATATAGGGTATGTTGAAAATTAGCAGTCATTCTAGCCAAAGTTTTTTTTTATATGTCAAATGTTATACTTCACAAACGTTAGCGTATTTTAGTTTTCATTTCATGAAATTAAAAAAAATGATAATTTGCGCAACAGTAATTCGTAATAATCCAAACGTATATACTTATAGAATTATTGCATCCCGTTTAATTATATTAAAATTTTTTTATAAACTAGCTTCATGGTATTGATGCAGATTATGCCTCGTATATAACAAACCAGATTTAGTATTGCAACCAGTTACTTCATTCTGACAAGAATTGATAACAGAACGATTTAAATATGCAAATATGAACTGACTTAGCTTATTTTATTATCGGAAGACTGTAACCAGGTTTTAACCATAAATCTCCTCTAAAAATGATAAATTCTTTCCAAATTAGTGATCAATTACGCAATAGCCAACGAAAGAATGTGACGAGTCGATTTTAGCACATTATTTTCTCTATATCTTACCTAAAAAGTTGCGAGATCTTAACAAATATAAGATTTGGAGTAATAAAAATAGGATTTTTTTAGATAAAGCAAATATTTTCCTCATTTTTTTAATAATAATCTACACCTTATCATATTTATATATTTTTGAATGGTAAAAATCAGATATACAAAGCCAGAAGAAAGCATGGATTATGGAAGCTTCAGATTATTTACTGCATTTACTCCATTTCTCGCACAAGGCTCGTAATTAGTTTTTCAAAATTTGGAGTTTCATATACTACTTTTATAAAATTCAACCCAAATACTGATCGCTAATTTTTGCTTTTTCATTTATTACGAATCTTAATAAGGATATCTGGTAGGTAAGCATACAAGGTTTTAACAACGTTCTGCCTAATCGCCGACCTGCATTACAACATTCAATTCGAGACACGTGATAAATCTGCAATGGATTTTTAGTCTACGATCTAAAATATGTTTACCGGTTGGCTTACGCCTGCTTAAAAATCATGAATAGCCGGTTTGTCAATTTTTTTAAAATATAAAAACAATCAGATTCACGGTTATATTTAAATGGATCATATTTGATAATTAACACGCTCTAGCAACTCTTTAATCCAATCCTACCATGCTGCCAATATATTTAACAAAATCTATCTCTTTTCCATAGCCATTAGTGTATTCAACGCTCTTTCCGCGGAAATAGCGCTCCTATACTAGCACAAATTTAAAAAGGTGGTTCATAATCATTTCTTTAACAAATTTCTACGCGAGACGTCTGATTGGAGGCGCAATTGGTTCCGTCTTAGCCCATAACACTACTTTTCATCTCCAGGCTATTCACTTTTTTTCGGAGTGTGAAGTCTCTTTTGGCTGGCCTCCAATATCCTCTTTTCTCATCTAATTCTAAATTTCTCATTCTTGACTCCCTAATATCCTTTCTATTCTCATCTTTATTCTACCGCATCCAAATATTGAATACTTTACCATGTTTTGCTCTAGCAAATACTTTATTTTTTGTTTCAACGAAAGACCGCCAACTCTAAAAGTCTACTGGACCTTACGACGATATACATCGGACACTGATTCGTCCTTGCCTTCTATCAGTCGTATTCTCGCTTAACGGAAGCCAGTGAACCCTGCACGAGACACTAACAGCTCGACTCTCTACTATCCTCTATCTTATCGACTTATCCCTAGTCAATACTACTTTACCGAATTTCAATTTACGCGACAAAGAACTCCGTCGGTCGACTTCTGCAGCTTGTATGCCCTCAACTTCAAAATCACAATCAAATTCGTCTGTCCGAAACCAGCTTATCCCGCATTGAAGCTCGGACTCTTCACGGTTTGTACTCCAGCCGATCCTACCTAGTCAAATGGAATCGCTTATTTAACCGATTGATCTATCATATTTTTGAAGTTGATGAAAAAACATCTCTTTCCCAACCCCTCCCTTCTCTATGTTTTAATTCTTTGCTAGTGACAATTTCATTCATTTGTACATATCCTACCTTTGATTTTTTATTTCAATGGTTGGGCCTGTTGGCCTTTTTTGCCAAATAAATGTATAATTATTAATATTATTATTATTATTATTATTATTATTATTATTATTATTATTTTTATTAAATTCTGTACAGACAAAATTAATATTTGATAAATTGTTATTTATAAATTAGAAAAATGGATATCTGATCAGAAATTTTAAAATTCAGGAAGGGTGGAAAAATTTTTTGACTATTTGCTTATGTGAAACTGGTATTAGTTTTGTTTTATTGTAATTTCAAAAATTTCCTAGCGCCAAAAACCTGATTTTCAGAAAAACGAAAATGTGATTAAGATAACATACCGCTGAATTATATAAACAACATATTTTCAATGGGTTTTCATTTTTTGTTTTTAATTATGGATAATTCCACGTATACCAAATGTAACAAGCTTTTGTCTAATTAATAAGTTTACATTCTATTTCATCGAGTCTGACGGGGTTAACATGCTGCGCCTATCTAGAGGTCTGAACCGAAGTTTAGACAAGTCTAAACTTCGTATTATTTGATAAAATCTAAAAAGGCTGACATGTCACAGGAGTTTTTCATTGAAATGAAGTGAAGGATGCATAGTGCAAGGATCTAATGCGTACCTTATTTATTGTATGGGTTGAATTTCATCGCATAAATGCGGTTGTTGATATTTCGGCGAGCTACTTAAATGGGTAATACAAATGACATTGAAAAAAGGAAAGGATATAAAACTGGAATTTTCAGGTTATCTCATTCCGAACGAAAACAGCAAACCTGCACTTAAAATATCGCGTGTAATAATAGATGAAACTGGAATTCGATCAACATTGATTTGTAAAAATTTCAGCACACAATATAAGGAAAAACTTAATATAGATTTAGATGCTGTGATGGATTTTATATTTGAGCATATATCCGATTCCTAAGTAAACTACGTAAAATACAATAAGAGTTAAAAATATTCTTAACTGAACAGGCCTTATATCTTAATTGCTTCAGCATTCAAAAGAGTTTGTGTTCATGAAATTTTCTTAAAATTTACTACAAGAAATCAGTGGAAATTCAGATTCGAGTTTATTTCTCTCTAATAATAATAAAAATAATAAAATTTATAAATTGTGAAGCCAAACTTTTGTTTCGAAAAAACTTCATCTAAAATACACAACAATGTAACGAGAAAAATAAATAAAATGGTAAATTTAATTTTAGGAAGATTACACGAGCTGACAGAATCAACAAATCATTTTCCTATCCCAACATTATAATAAATGATCGACTCACCTTCAACAAGCGCCTGTTACAGAATTAGTCTACGCGCTGGATCTAGGACATAAATGGCCTTGTATTAGAGCTAACAGATTTAAGTAAAACGTGTGAAATCCCTTTAGAAGAGCCTCGTAGTTAGATATCAGTACAAATAACTAAAAAATAAAAATAAACTAATGTTGTTTGTCTGAATGCATTGAGAGTGTAATTTCATGAGTAATATGTAAAATTTACATCAAAAGTCAATTTCATTTTTAGCGTTTACTCAATAATAATAATTAATGAATTAATTTATTGTTATTGGTCTTAAAAATAGAAAAATACTTGCATGCAAAGCCGACTTGCGGAATCGTAATAATTACCCATAGAAAAATTATCAAAATATTTATCTTTTTGGTGTTACCTTTTCTGCTGCATGCTTAGCTGAATTTGACAGCGTTTTCCTGCCCTGATTCTCAACAGACGCATGATCAGATGACGCGTTTGGATGAAGCAGAATTTCCTTCTTTACGGTATGACAAGCTTGATCAGATTCAGGGACATCACTTGAAATTGTGTAGGCTAATGCTTTTTGTTGCTCCGCGGCTAGTTTTTGATGAATATCAGCGTTTTTCAATAGCGCTTCGCAACGGCGCATTGCATTTACATAGTTGGCAATTTCAAAACGAATCACATCTTCTTCTAGACGTGGCTTGAAATACACAGAGATCAACTGGGACTAAAAAAATCAGCCAATGCATGAAAAATTTGTCAATGCACATCTGCACGTTTATAGAATCAATGTATGCACCAATTGCATACTTTTATTAACTCAGTTATTTTTCTCTTATTTTGTGGGTATAGAAGATTAATTACAGAGTAAATCTCTTGGCAATTTTATGAATATTATTTCAAAAAAATCTGAATCAGCAGTAGAAAACAGTTTAAATACGATTACAGCAAACCATTTCAAGTGGGATTACAACAAACTAATTGCACAATTTCCCGCCGAAAATGTAATGATTTCCATTCAATTTTGCAACAGTGTTATTGTGTTTAGTGGCATGTTTATTTAGATCCGGTTTGTGTTATTTTCACAATTAAGCAAATGGAAAAAATTAGCATATTTTTGTTATTTTAATTTTATGTAGCTAATTCCGCTCCTTATTCCTTATATGTATAAGGTAAAAAGCATCATCAAAATCAGTAAATCGTCTCATCCCGTACAAAGTTCCTATGTCATAATATATGCTGTATACTTAGTTTCCCAATTTTTAATCACAATCCATTGTCAAATATGCTGAAAGACTTTTTGCTGGACATTTTTACTTAAATAAATCTTAAAAGAATTAAAAATGGTAAATTGTGCATTGTGTTTATTTAAAGGTGGCAATGTATTCAGATGCTTTCACGTTTAAATAAGTATGCAAACAATGACATTTTTTTCTGGCGAAGCATACGATTTCTTCTATATGACGTATTGTGGAAGGCAAAAGGATATTCAATCACGTATAACAGTCTATGCAAATGTTGACAAAATTATATCAAAACCAATCAATATTCAATTATTTTGGGGACGGGTTGGTGATAACATTCCGTTTAATACCTGTGTTATGCGTTTCCGCTTGACCATTATTAGACTGATTTATTCCATACTCTGATAATCACTATATAAATTGGAAACAGCAACGAAAGTGTAAACGAATAATATTTATCTATGTCGGGTGTTCTGTTAAACAAATTTGGATTGAATTTCATCTCCAAGAAATAAATTATTGCGTACTCTTACAATTAGCGTTCCAGTTGAAATTTGCGAACATGTTACAATCATCAGTTTAAAGAAATTATGAAGCGGTCATTTCCGGTCATGTAGAATGTATTTTAGACTACTATGGTTGATAGCACATATATGATATTTCATGCCTTATATATGTATTGCAGTTCGATGCCCGTTAATCAGTGTGCCGCTTTGCCATTATTAGGATTATGATTTTATTTGCTTACATAAAGAATGATTGAAGTTTGTCGGAATTTGGTAAATTTAATTCAATGAAATGGTAGTTAATTTTGGCGTAGAATTTGATTTCCGAATGAAATCTGATCAACAGGTAAACTGTCGGTGCGACATTTCCAGTAAAGTTCAATGTATGCAAGACTATTATAGGTGAGGACCGCATATCTTATTTTGCTTACCGTATATATGCAATGCGGTTTGATCTTCGCTAATATGTTTGCCGTCGTACTCTGATGATGATTATGCAAGCTCGAAACGCGTCAGTGCGTGCTATTGGCGGTACATTTATATGTTGTTCGACGACTGGCTAAATAAAATGGGATTGGTGTTTACTTTAAGCTCGCAAACTTGATTTAGATAAATTTTACCACAACACGCGCCATCAATTAATTATGGACAGTACGTAAAGAACTCTATATAAGGTCGAAACCGCTCTATTTGATGAATTGGCTATTGTACACTTTACAAAACTTTGACTATACGGAGGAACCAACATTTATAACAGGATCGGTTTTTACGTCAGGCTTGCAACCATCATTTATGCAGTTTGATTAAGTATATAGTTTACGAATACCTGTATATGTATGCATGTATGTATGTATGTATGTATGTATTTATGTATGTATGTACGTATGTATGTATGTATGTATGTATGTATGTATGTATGTATGTATGTATGTATGTATGTATGTATGTATGTATGTATGTATGTATGTATGTATGTATGTATGCATGTATGTCTGTATGTATGCATGTATGTATGTATGTATGTATGCATGTATGTATGCATGCATGTATGTATGTATGTATGTATGTATGTATGTATGTATGTATGTATGTATGTATGTATGTATGTATGTATGTATGTATGTATGTATGTATGTATGTCTGTATGTATGTATGTATGTATGTATGTATGTATGTATGTATGTATGTATGTATGTATGTATGTATGTATGTATGTATGTATGTACGTATGTATGCAAGTACGTATGTATGTATATAAGTATGCATGTCTGTATGTGTGTATGTATGTATATAAGCATGCATATAAATTGGAATTTCTGAAAGGATGTATGCATGCAGATATATATGCTATTACCTAGACACGTATTTATGCATTTTTATAGGTTTCTGTGCAAGTATATAGACGTTTTGTAGTTATTTATAAATTAATGTATGTTTATATGCATGTATTCTTGTTTTTCTGTGTTTGTGCATATACATGTCAAGTTAAGTATTTATGCGTGAGTATATGCATTTATGGATCTATCTCGGTTTGCATTTTTGTAAATCTTCATAAATGTACATTTTTGTCTCCCTTAATCGAAGCTGGCTAATTTTAGAACTAAAATCTCTCTCAAACTTTGATTCCCTTCTCATTTTCTATCTTATATCAAAATATAAAGAGGCAAAATATGACCCAAAATCGTTACCAACTTATATTTTAGCAGGTTTATGCAGGAAATTAATTACCTGTCCAGGCTCAAGTGTTCCTGCACGAGGTACAAATACAAGACAGTTTTCCCACGATAGCATATGTTCAGCGGTTCCATTGATTCCCGTCGAATTTTCTTTCATGTTGATGGGCAAAATGCGAAATTCGAACCCGATCGGACCGACAGGAACAAACTCGATATACCCACAGAGAAATTTCACAAAAAAAAACACAAATTAGCAGACACAAACATGCAAAAACACAGGAATTTGGAAATAGTGTATATGAAAATATTAAAGAATTTAATATAAATTATATGCTTCATATTATCGTTTTTATTATTATTTTCGTATTTAAACGAAAATTGGTTGCGTGGGTGGTGGTGAAAATTATTATAATCAAGGTTGCGGTCTTGATATAAACAACTGACCCATTAATTACTTACATATGTCAGTATAAACTAAGAATTGTATAGTGTAGAAATGTTCGTTTAATTATATATATGTTCATTTCAATGTCACTTCCCCATGTAGTGTGGTGTCTGTTCAGTAATGACAGATTGGGGATGGTTAGTTGGAACTTAGGTTCTAAATGGATGCCATATGAGTTCCACCTAAAGGAAAAATAGACAAACCAAGTTACATTAGTTAGTATATAACTGAAAATGGTGTGCAGTTTAGTGTGCGGCAGGATGACTCAATGGTTAGAGCATCCGATTCAGAAGCAGACGTGCCCAGGTTCGAGCCCTGTCCGCTACAAATACTGACCAATACATTATGAGTTCCCAACAACGACTAAATCGATCTTCACTATACAATTCTTAGTTTATTTTCGTATTTGTTGTTCATTGATGTAGGAAATGCTCTTTATCATACCGAAGCTTTCGCAACCACACGAATATCTTCAATATAATTTCAAATATCCTCAATAATTTTAATTTTGCTCCTAGCTTATAGCCACGTTTTAGTTAAATTGCCAAATTTAACTCTACATTTCATGGAATTGTGGATCTAAAAACCCTCAAGACAATTTTGTTAAATAAAGACTAATAAAATTTATTTTTAACGTGATCTGTTCCTAACTCATCTTAAGAACGAAAAAACACCCACTTTTCATTTGCGGGAAATAATTCAAAATATGCATGTTTATTACTTAAAAGACAATATACTTTTATTATATATTGTCTATTGTGTAAGAAATACTGCTTAAAAACAATGCATAACAAGATAAAATTTGCCAATCGTAAACTAAAACAGGATGATGTTATTAAATTAACAGATAATAAAGTTTAAATTTCGGTATTAATATCAGAAATCCGAACAGAATTTTCCATTAGTAATATTTTTCATTAGATATTTTATCAGAGAGTTATTATAATAACTTTATAATTTTACGTTCGGGCATGAAATTGTGAAAAACTTTTGTTGCCCAAAATTGTCTTTCTCTTCATACTGTGTCGAGTGTGGTTAAATGTGCTTTAGTTTTGCTAAATAAGAGAAAAATGCAACAAATGGTCATTATAAAATAAGACGAACATTATTATTCTAAAACCTGACGCATTTCGACCTTCCTTGATAATCAACAGAGCGAATTTGCAAACTGAATAACAATTAATAAACAACACTGCATGTATAATGCAAAAAAAATAATATATATGCGGCACTCAAACCTAGAAATCTCGCATACATTGTGGTAAACTAAAAATGTCGGATGTACAGTTTCCATTCAGCGACAAGCATTTATGGTATGCAGCTATCGCCACGTAAATATTGGTAATACATTTAATTAAACTATGATTGCGCAGGTGGTGATAATTATAGTCTAAGTCGAATTTGCAAATCTGATATAAACATGAATCCGCTTAAATTTAACCAGTAGCACAACTTAGTAAAACCAACTTAGACCACACATTCTAACAGGTATCGACCAACTATTAACGTCATCTGAGCAGGATGGGTTGCCGACTAGCGAGGATCAAACCGCATTGCAAAATTAAAGGAAACTATGTTAGATATCCGGCTCTCACTTTTAGCTATCTCCTATGAATTCTGCTTGTAGTGGAAACGTTGGCCGTAACATTTCTATGCAGTTCAATATTATTACTTATATAAATAAGGCGAAATCTGCAAAATGTTAATGGCCTTAACGGGAGAAAAAATTTTGCAGCCGACATTTCCAGTTCAGCGTAATATATATAAAATTAGTATAAGTGAGAGTTGCATATATATTTTTGCATTTAATAAGATTTATTCCAGGCTAGTCAGTTTGACGTCGTGCTCTAAAGATAACGACGGATTACCGGAACGCGTCATTACGTGTGACCGACGGTAGGTTTTCCATGATGTGCGCCTGGTTATATACAAATGGATTGCTGTTTATGTCACGCTCGTGAACAAGATTTAAATAATTATTGTCCCCAATAATTGTCAATTTCTATTATCGATTGAGCTTATCCGAGGGAAAAGCGTACAAGCTTATTCAATTTTTACAAGGGGTTGTTGCCATAATATTTGATTTTATATCATAATTTAATTTCCTGCCTTATGTTCTGCATATCTGTGTTTTAAAGCCGTATAAAATTATATTATTTTATTTTGCATTTTCTATATAAGTAAGAAAATATAATATGTTTTAAATATTGGATTAAAATATATACAATACTTAATATTTAATAGAAAAAATTATTTAGCTATAAAATCTATTAAATTCTTATTTTAACACGTTTTTATTTATTGGTAGACACGATAAAATTTGAAAATAAACTATTTATTTATTTTATCCCGTGATACAAAAATGATTGAAATCATTTCTACATTAACCACCAAAATATTCTGTGTAATGGAATGCATGAGAATGAAGATAAATTCAGATAACCGTATATTTTATATAAGCCATCAGCTTGGCTATGCGTATGGCAGAACTGCATCTATTCATTAAAACATTTCCAGAATAATTATTTTGATTCTCTTTGTCAATTTCAAATAACAACATAAATTTAAATGTTTATCGATTATTCCTTTTTGGTATTTATTACTACACTAGCCCGAATACTACACTATAACAGTAATTTAATAAGTAGGTGGAAGTAAGTATAAATTAACGCCATATTATAGACCTGAAAAACACCTATCACGTAATTTAAGACTGATAGATAAACATATTATATTAAAAAATAGCATTCTCATGAAGACACTTAATTTAAATGGTTTATATGTTCATCATCATCATGTCCAGGCATACAAAAGTTAAAAGTAACTAATGTTTCACTGCTATATAACCATAAGGAGTGAAAAAAATATATAAATGAATTCAGACAAATTATTAGTGAGATCTACGAGAGAAAGAGAGAGATAGAGAGACAGGAAGAGTAGGAATACCTAGCTACTATGAGTAAATTTATCAGGATAACTCACAGAAATAAGGAAAACTAAAAATCCTCACAACACCATTATGGCCAAGTTTGCATTCGGGCAGGGCAACATCGGCAATACAGCATCCTTGCAGATTTCACTGTATCACGTCATAACTTTGCCATAGAAAAAAAAGTTACGAAGATAATTCTACTAGAAATCTGCAACAAGATCGCCACTGAGCTCGATTATTTGCCATATCGCTAAGGGTTTCTAACCAAGAACTATGATGCGCACGAGGACCCCATCCTGGCAGACGAGTAGGTCTTATACTACCCAATTTGGATATAAGTGACTTCAATTGTTTCTGTCATGTCAAAATCTGCCCACCTTGTTT
>JAQBSW010011006.1:0-21817 GCA_029291075.1 Eudiplozoon nipponicum | reverse complement strand
CCCCTCCTGGAAATCTGACTGCGGTGAGTGGTATCGAACTTTCTTCCATTGGTACCTGATAGTAAGCTTTCTGGAGATCTATAGTTGAATAAACCTCATATCCCATTATATCTCTGAGTAAGGTGTTCTGGTTAGGGAGAGGATAAGAATCACCCTTCGTCACTGAGTTTAATAGACGATAATTCTCACAAACCCTCCATTGACCCGGTTCAGGTTTGGGAACTACCACTATTGGGGAAGCAAAATTGGAATTTGACCTTCTACAAATCCCCTCTTCGCGCAATTGATGAAATTCTGACACAGCTACTTGTTGCTTGTGTTGTGCCAATAGTTGAGCCTTTGGTGAACAAGGTAACGGAGCTACCAATTCTATCTGGTGTTCTACTCCTATTTTAAAACCTATTCTTTTGGCACTAAAAGGTTGAAACACTGCTAGGTGCTTCTCGATTATATCAGCAAAGTCATGTGCGACTGTTGGACGAGGTAAGAGGACTGTTCTAACTGCCGACGTGTTAGACTCAGTAGGTGTTGCTATCACTACGCCTTCTGCGATAGTCCTAGCCTTGGGGTCTAATGTCAGCATGAAATTTGTTAAGAAATCCATGTCAATGATATGGTCCTTGACATCGGCTACTAGAAAATTCCATCGGAAGGAAGATTTCTGGCCTAATGTTACCGACATTTTTTTCATCCCTTTTACTCCAATCGGACTACCGTTAGCGGCCCATAGTTGATAATCAAATGTGGGGCAATCTGCTTCCACCACGTCTGATCTAACTATGCTTACCTCAGCACCCGTATCAATGAGAAATTCTAATCCAGATAATTCATCCTTAATAATGAACTTGTTGCTGGACAATCCGGCAATGTTTTCAAGATCCCCGCTTAGTGAGAATCGGACTCTTTTGCCTTTTATCTGGGTGCTATTTATACTAGTCGCCTCTTTTGCTTTGAGTATGCCTTTTAAAGGCATATCTGGGAGCCTTTGCAATGGAACCCCCACTACGGCTCCTACTAGCGGGGGTTTTGTCCATTTCCCGGTGATAGATTTCTCTCAACCGTTTTTGTGCTTCCTTTCCATTTGGGTCCACCTCGACTATTATACCTATCCTGACTCTGAAGTTGTGCAATATAAATACGCAAGCTAGCAACTTCTCTACATAAGAAACGCAAGGTTTCCTGTATAGTCAGGTGATTTTCGGTATCTGCCCTGACTGGCTGCATCGTTACAGAATCTGCCATTATAGCATGTACTTGTGGTTCTTGCTGTTTATACACGTCGTCTTAACCTCTGAGTTTTGTTGGCCAATCTATGTTCATTGTGTCAAATACTTCCATTGTTGTTCTGAGCCTAATTGGTAGCTCAGCTGTAAAAATGGAGTTGATTACATCTCTAGATATATTCAACCTGGAAGCTTTTGTACAAAGGCGTTAGTAAAATTCGGACGGTAGTTGACGCCCCATTTTTTCTAAGCGTAATAATTCGCACATTTGCGCTGATCTTCCAGGCGGATATCTCTGTTGAATTTCAGCCATTAATAACTCAAATGCATTGTACGGCTTTTCTTCTACAGTTCAGTCTCTGAAATTTTCCAAGGCATTTCTGAAATTTTCAGGCAATGCCATCCATGCTGCAACAAATTTCTCCATAGGGTTCACGATATTATAAGCAATAAATATCATTTGGGCATCTCCCACCCAACTTGAATGTTTTTCTGACTTATACTGTGGTAGACTTAATATTCTTGGACTAGCGCGGTCGCCAAATTTTGTTGAGGCCCCTAACCTATTCGTGTCTGTAAGCCCCATAGATGCCAGATCGCTGGAAGTCCTAAAATTCACAGTAGAGTCTGATATGCTTATATTATTGCTTGTGTCATTTAAATTAAAGTCCGCTATGTCCTGCACTAACCTACATGTGTCCTCATATTAATATCGGTATCCATGATCAAATGTTATAATAATTAAATTGACACTTACTTATGGCAGTCGGAAGGTGAGAGTTGGAAAGCTATAGTTAAAGCAATAATCTGTTTTGGTGTGTACGTGACCCACAAATAAAACAATTATACCTGTTCCAAGGCTCCTCCTCAGTGTTATATTATATCAGAATACAAGGCAAGTGATGGAAGATTATATTGTAAAATGTTGTAATCGTTTATAATGGAAAGAAATGTTAAAATGCAGCAGACCAAAATTTCAAAACCAGACAGGAAGCGAGATACTCAAAAACTGAAAATAGCGCACAATTTTAAAAATCAAGTATTTAAACACAGAATGTTCTGGAAAATAAAAAGAAAAAAATCTTTTTAAATAAAATTGTTACAATCAGCTATGGTGGTTTAAATTTATCATTCAAGGTCATTTTATATAAGGCGGAGGATTTAACATCCTCCACACTCTTTATCCTCAATATTTAATAAACCAGCCATAATATTAGAATAAGATTTCTTGCAATTTATATATTATAACAATAAGTGTGCTCACCCAGATACACTGATATCCACAGATGACAGAACGATACGGTGGTGACCTTGAAAACAAATAAACACGTCAATTACCTGAAGCAAATTTCTGATCCTTCCCAATAATATGCATTAAGAACGATAAATGGATGAAAATTTCAATAATTTATTAACAAAGAGTATTCAGATAGACCCATGCAGTAAAGTGCACCACACAACTCAGAATCTCAGAAAAACTCCTATAAACATTCACCAAGACAAGTCAAAAACTTCTACAATATGAACAAAAGAAACTTTCAAAAAAGTGACAATATTTAAAAAAAAAACACAATATTGTTTTACGAAACCAGCGATAACATCAAATGTCCAAAAAATAAAATTTGATTTATTTTTATATGAGGAATTAATTGATGCAAAATAAATTAATTAACCAACACATCAGTTAACTAGCATATGATAGCTGCATTTCGATTCATCATAACGGTTTAGGCCTTGAACTCTCTTTGTAGAGACAACTTGAATTTGTTCGTGGACAGTACAGAGTATATCAAACTGTTATGGCGTCGGTGTACTCTCCATTTCTAATAGAAAATCCCGAAACTCTGTTAACGAATAGAACAGCATGACCCTTATATTAAGTAAATCAATCAATAATTAATTTTTATTTGGCAACGAAGGCCATGATGCGTGTTTCTCTATGTAACTGGTGGTACAGTTTGATTATTTTGGAGACAAGAAATCTACACTGAAATACGATGTGAAATAAAAGTATGTGTAAAGTTCCTTGCCATGTTAACTAATGGGAGTCTCAAGGTTGGCAAGCCCGTACCATTCTTGTTATGCCTGTAGGAGTCAGGTGTTTCTTGATCGATATGTGAGCTGGAGTTTAATGAGTTCATCTATTCCTCCAAGTCTATCAGGCTTATACCTGTGAGTCCTTCAGCCATGCCTTCAGTTTCCTAAAATTCAAGATTAGCCTCTATGTTAAACACAATTATATTTACTCAATTAGGTGATAGGCAATAATACTGTGCACTTTATACGCAACAATGCACACCGAACGTTTGATCTAGAAAGATATTCGATAAGAAAAACCGAATAATTAAATTATCTGTTCCTGACCGTTCCAAATGTGCTCAAATAATAAATTAATATTGTGTTAGTAAAAGTATATTGTGTAGAAGATCACAATTGCAAATCTTGCAAATTTATCAAGATGGCGAAGACACGTAAAAAAAGTAGCTAACAAAAGTCAGGCAAATAATTCAGAAAAATGATATGAAATACAATTTCACAATATAAATACTCGAAATAATTTAAACAAAATGTTCTCGAATTGAAATAAATATTTATCATTTTTCACAATATTAGTTTCAATCAGCTACGGGGGTTTAAATTTATCAATAACTTGCTACTTTATTTTTGGTTGAGAAAATTTCTCCTTATTAAAACATAAAAAGGCGTTTATTAATATACTTATTTACCGTGCTTTAGTTGTCGTTGAATCTTTCTGCATTCTGTTGTGCATACTAGTAAATTTGCTTTCACCTCGTCTAATCTAACTATGCTTACCTCAGTATCTGCTTCAATAAGAAATTATATAGAACTCAATTCATCTTGAATGATGAATTTATTATCGGAAAGCGCTGCAACGTACTCAAGGTCTTCACGTAAGCAAGATCAAATCCTCTTTACGTCTATCTCATTGCTATTTCCTTTTTTCAATCTTGATCTCGCTTTCAAAAGGTCTGTAATTTGCACACTATGGAGCCTTTGCTACGCAACATTCCTACGGCGACAACTGGCGGGGATTTTATGTTATTTCCGGTGAGGTATTTCTCTCAACCGTTTTTGGTGCTACCATTTTGTCTGGATCCACATAAACGCGGGTAGATGCAGTCTTCTGCATGAAACTTGGCACTCCACCCTTATTCACAGCGTAATTTGCATCATCCGCTTGGATCTTCAAAACGCTAGCGTGAGCGACTTCCTCGGCGCCTAATTTCCCTATCCTATCCTCGAGATTGAGATCTATTCTTCGCACTGTCGTCGATTTGGCGCTTGATATTTATGAATTCTCATTGTAGATTGCGAATCTCCTCCGGTACGTTCAGAAGAGCTTCTCTATTTGCTATGATTTTCTGCACCATGACTGAATCTGTTGTCACAGTATGAACCTGTGGATCTTACAGTCTGTATACGCCGGCCAACACTGAGTTTACGTGACCAATCAATAATCATGGTCCCAAAGTACCATAATTTGACTTTAAGACTGGCTGATTGCTCAGCTGTAAAATATAATTAACCACATTTTGAGAAATATTCAATTAGGAAGCTGCCGCACATAAGCGGTTGTAAAATTCTGAAGGATGTTGATACACGGTTTTCTCTAAGCGCAGCAGTTTGCACATTTTTGCTTAGTTTCCAGGATGATATCGTCATTGAATTTTTACCATTTACAGCTCAAATGCATTGTGCGGTTCTTCGTCCGCTGTTTTATCTCTGAAGCGGACGATGCTGGTCCTAAAGACGTCCATAACGCATCAAGTGTATCCACTAAGTCTACAATATTATAAACTTTAAATTTCCGCTGTAAATATTTTTCACATATGTATTGTGACAGACAGATGAAATTTAGGCTGGCGTGGGAGCAATAATTTGTAGCGCTACTTGCCATATTAACTAACTAGAGCTCCTAAATTCCAAGCCCGTATCAGTCTTGGTGTGTCTGTAGGAGTCTGGTGTTTGCAGATCGATATATAAGCTGGAGTTTAATAGGTAAATCTTTTCTTCCAAAACTATCAGGCTTATACCTGCGAATCTTTCAGCCATATCATCAGTATCCACAAATAAAAGATTAGCCTCCACGTTAAACACAATTTTATTTAATTAATTAAGTAATAGGCAATGGAACGTGCACTTTATATGCATCGTTACACACGGAATGTTTTATGTAGAAAGAGATTCGACACGAAAAGAGAATAATTAATTTATCTGTTCATAACCGTTCTCAATATGCTCGAATAAGAAATTAACCTCATGGTAGCAAGAATATATTGTGTAGAAAACCAAAATTGTAAATCATGCAAATGTTTACAAGATAACAAAGACACGACACCAGATACGCTTACACATGCAAGGCAAAAAATACAAAAAACTGAATTCAGGCCAATTCCGCAGAATAAGTACTCTAAAGAATTTAAACAAAGAATTGTTACGAATTGTAGCGAATATATTTCATTTTTAATAATGTTCATTTCAATCGGCTGCAACGATTTAAATATGTCAATAAATTGTTATTTTATTTTTGTCGGAGGGATATCTTCATTTACAGAGGTAAATTTTTAAGTCACACATTATAATTGCTCTGGAGATGCAACTTGAATGAATCTTAAATGTACGCAGGTGCAGTTGCTTAATATATATGTTCAATTCAATTAAAATTTTGCTGTTCTTTTAAGCCATAGCAACCGAAAGTAAATTTGAGCTATATTTAATGAATAAGACAAATTAGAAAATGAATACCTTTGAGTATTTATAGCTTGTGTGATAGTGCATTTCTTGAAGTGTTCTCAATAATAGTTGTGTATTCAGTAATAGGTTTTGTATATTTCTTAGGAAGAATAAGTCTAGATCAAATTGATTAGACGCTTGACTTTAAGTAAAACGTTGGTAATATTCTGTTTAAGACAATTTATTTGTAAGTGTTACTCCTAGGTGTTTTTGTGTCTTTTGAGGAATGATTTCTTCAAACTATAGAATTTTGTCAGGGAGTAATACAATCTTATCAAATCTTGAGAAGGCTGACTTAAATGTGTCGATTTGAAATGATAATTTTTGGAATATACTGTGGATACTCTGTAGGTATACATGAATATTTAGCAACAATTAAGTCATACTACTTGGGTTGATTGGATAATCTAATGTGGTGTAATCCGCATAATTGATAATTTCACCATATTAAATTGCATTATTTATTAAACGGAATGAAATATATTGAGGAAAAATGTCCTACTTTTTAACCTTGCGCAACTCCAGCTTTCATGGACAGTTGCATTCCCTCTAGTCTAATGACGGGTTGTCTTTTTAGCAGATATTTAGTGATGATTTTTAGTTTATTATTATTAAGGTTTTGATTGGAAAAATCCTTCACGATTGCATGTATAGATACTACTACAAAAGCTTTAGGGACATCTAAAAAAGTAGTTTTGGCTAGTACATCATATATATATCTAGCAGAATGATCGATTGCGACTGAAGCCCTGATGATGGGCGTCTCTAAATTGAAACAGTGGTTCCAGTAGTTCAAAGATGATATTTTCAAGAATATTTGTGGGTGCACGTATGTAAGTTATTGGTCTTAAATTTTTAAACTCACTACTGGTTAAGATATTTGGTAAAATTATACAACGTATCTGTTGTATTTCAACTAGGATGTCTTTGGGAATTAGAAATTCGTTGTAATTGTAGGCCAATAACTTCTGCGATTTTAATTATTAGAGGAGAATGTTGAGAGATATGCTGGATGGGTCTATTTGATGCTTAAATTTTACAGATTGCGTGGCGTTCACTATTATACCTTCTGAGATATTTTTGAGTTTCAGACAGTTAAGGTGACCGCATTGTTGTAACAATGGCAGAAGGAGTGATGTATTTGGCCATTGGCCTGTTAGATACGAGGTTTCCAAATTAACAAAGTTGTAGCTAGAAATCTGCATAAACATGCTGTTCATATAAATATTTTTCTGCTATTATAGATTTGATTCCTGATAAGAGAAAGTACTAGGCGAGTATCTACTTTCTTAAAAATGTTTACTCTATTTTGTGCGGTATCTTAATTTGTCTTCTTTAATTTTGTAATCAATATATTTAAGTTTCTTAAGAACGATATATTGTACAGCGCTAGTCTTTAAAATAATTTATTTCTACGTTGTACATGATTGACAATGAAAAGCTTAAGCGTCGTTGCCTATTCTTCATAAGTCATTTTTAGGTGTTGGAAATAGTTTAATGGTAATGTAAACTCGTTAGTATTGAATATGTTGGTGATTTATGTAAACAGAATCCAGTCTGTACATCTAAGTTGTGTGAGGGAATCTACAATGGCAAGTATGTTGATTTTTATTGTAATAGCAAGATTTTCGTGTTCGAAAAGTGGCATGTAATTATGGTGTGTCATAACTATTTCAATGTCCTCATCAGCGAACACTAGCACAAAATAGCTTTCACTCTGATTGACGGAATAATTTGTTGAAATAGAAATAAAATGGAAAATAAGACAAGTTTCCACCTACTGTTTTGAAAGAACTAGAAGATTGAAAAACTGGATTAATTCAAATGAACTGATTTGCGTTTTGACTAACACAGGTTTGATTTTGGCACCCTTTATCGGATGCCTTCTTCAGTTCACCCATTATCATAAGTTTGAAAGAGCAAACTAATGAAGCCAAAGCGATATTTCTCTAGCCACATTATTTATACTTCAGACTGACCTTTCTCTAAGTAGTTGCGCTTCACTTGTGTGTGTGCATATCCGTCATTGTTATGTTTGTTCAACTAAGTGAGGCTAGAGTGGAATATGAATTTAACATTTACAAGATTTAGACTATTTGTTTAATAAAAAGCATGTAAAATGACGTAACTGAGGTCGCTCTTACATTTTCGAGTGTGAGACCAATAAACCAGTAACACTTTTCATAACCACATTGCATTGTAAGTGATAAATTCGAAATCTGAACGAGTCATATACGTGTGAAATTTCATTCGAACCACTCAGTTTGTACTTAGGGTGGGCATGTTTAATAACAAATGTTGTCAAAATAGTAAATAGGCGCACGTCACGCATGTGCATTTTTATGTGTATACATAACTAAAAAGATTCAGTTAAATATAATTAATACACATGTACGTCCATCTAAATGAGACTGGAATCAATATAAATTAATTTACATATATATATATATATATATATATATATATATATATATATATATACACATTAGAACAGATTGGCAGTAAACGAATGCAAAGAATGTAGCGCAAGAAGAGTGGAAAATCTTGTTTCAACGTCATTTTCAGACAATCAGCTGATGGAAGGCTTAAAAATGAAGGTACAAGTGAGAAACCATCAATCATGGCCAATAATAATAACACCTGAAAATGTACAGCATACAAGATTTTTCTGACCTAAGAGTGCTATCAATTTTCCCGCACAAGAAAAATGCAGCCAAATCTACAACAATTAATACACATATAGTCTACGACAATGCGACTCCAACGCTAACGTACTTACTTTACTTTACTGCGGCTGACTCCTTTTGGAGGATAAGCCGGCTCCAAGACATTTCATGGAGTTTCTTGGGAATTTGGTACAAGTGGTGTCCCCTCACCACTATATAATATATATACCGAGTCTTTAAAGGATACTAACACTATGGCTATTGTGTTAGTAACCGATACCAACATTATTTTACCGAAAAGGTACATGGTACTAACACGATGGTTTCCGAATCGGAACATGGTACCAACATGATGGGTATCAATTTATGCTATAGTTGGCCGAAATTGAGAATTAAAACAATTTCTGAACACCTGTTACTCCAGTAAATCCACACACTCTGGCCTTGATCGATATCAGTTATCACATTTCGCGGTAAGCATGACATCATTCAATTCAATATATTACAGCTAAATACTGTTTGTTGCGAAGACCTAATATATATGCAAGTATGTATTAGGTTTTGCGAACCTAGTAACAAATTAGTTCAGTTGTGACCAGAAGGATAAACCAAAGGCAGCATGAACAGAAAGTATAATCTCATGCACATTCGTTTCATGCTTACTGGCGACTCATCATTAGGAGCCGGTATTACGCCCTTTAGCCGCTATATATTTTGGTCAAGAATGTAGGATAATAGGACGGTACAAGGCCAGAGTGTATAGATTTACTGGAGCAACAGGTGTTCAGAAATTGTTGTAATTCTCAATTTCGGTCAACTATAGCATAAATTGATATCCATCATGCTGGTACCATGTTCCGATTCGTAAACCATATTGTTAGTACAGTGTACCTTTTCGGTTCAATAATTTTGGTATCGGTTACTAACACAATAGCCATAGTGTTAGTATCCTTTACAGACTCGGTATATATATTATATAGTGTGAGTTCGCGTTGGAGTCGCATTGTCGTAGACTATATGATGTAAGCTTCACTATTGCAGATTTACACATTCGTCTAGGAGATTTTACCGTCCTATAATCCCACATTCTTGACCAAAATATATAGTGGTTAAAGGGCGTAATACCGGCTCCTACTGATGAGTCGCCAGTAAGCACGAAATGAATGTGCATGAGATTATACTTTCCGTTCATGCTGCCTTTGGTTTATCCTTCTGGTCACAACTGAACTAATTTTTTACTAGGTTTGCAACACCTAATACATACTTGCATATATATTAGTTCTCTGCAACAAACACTATTTAGTAATTAATACACATGTCGTCCATCTAAATGAGACTGCAATCAATAGAAATTAATTTACACTTTACACCACATAATAATCCAATGAAAAACCTGGATGTTTTTAAATGAAATATTGTAAGGAGTTGCCGAGTATATATATATATATATATATATATATATATATATATAAATGTATTAAACAGTATATCTTTTAGGAAATGATAACTTTGTCTAATCAAGAGTATTTCTCTGGAGATAATCGGTGTTTTTTCGAGAATACTTATTAAAACCTTCCAATCATACGACTGTTGGTGGTTAATTGTGTGTTGGTTTGTGAGTGCAAATTGGTAATCTTCCATGTGCGTAGAAAGATCAATAATTTTGTTACTGTGTATAAGTGTTGCATACATAGTAACAAATTAGATCAAATATGATCATTTGTTTTATGTCTACTGGCGACTCATCAGTAGGTGCCGGCATTACGCCCTATGCACACTTGATTATAAGTAGTTTTAATTATCACTTTTATTGAACTTTAGCATACCTCGGAATGCATTGTTTTTGGTACGATGTAAAGACACGGCAACCATAGTTTCGATGTCATGTTCCCTCAACTGATGAGACGGCTGTAAGTACGAAACGATTGTCACATGAGATTATACCTTTCGTACATTCTGATCTCGGTTTTTCCGTTTGATCATGTTTAAACTAATTTAGTACTAGGTGCGCAACACCCAATACAAAATTACAAATAAGTTAGTTATCCTTAAAATACAGTTTTTATCTGATATATATTTAATTGAATGATGCCCTGATTAATCGGGGCCAGAGTGTACGGATTTTCTCGAATAACACATGTTTAGAAGTATTATTAGCTCTCAACTTTGGTGAACTTTAGCATACTTTGAAATCCATTATGTTGGTACCATGTACAGGCTTAGAAACCTATAACCTATTCGGTAACCTACGGACGCGGAAACCAGTGTTGATACCCTTTACACGTTTGGTATATGTATATATATATAGTGAGTTGGTAATTGAAGTCGCATTATCGAAGATTTCATATGAAGTTAGCTTCACTACTGCAGGTTTACCTTACCTTCTGTTCATGCTGAATTAAGCGTTTCCTTTGGGTCATATTTAAACTAATTTTTTACTAGGTGCCAACAATATATCTGATCTTTGCAACGATCAGTATCTAAAAACTGTTATTGTTATTTGAAATCTGGTTATCCTGGTAAAATTGACTGGACTGAAACTGATTTATACATATTCTTTTCTTGATGGGAAAACTAAATATAATATATATATATATATACAAATACACACCCACACACGCATATATATATATATATATATATATATACATATATATATATATTAGAACATATTGGCATAAACGAATGTAAATAAAGTAGCGCAAACGGAATCACTTACTTCATTAGCGTTGGCATTATTGTACAACAATCTGAAATATCAACAATGTAATCTCCGCGCCATGTGGTGTTACCAAGATGAATAATTAAAACTTATGAACAATGGGATATGAAAAACGACATACAAGAAAAAGCATTTGTAAACATAACAGCCAACAAAGCTAAAACCAAGTCAAATCTAAATCTTTGATACAATAAGAACGAGTCCCGCATACACGTAGACACTTAGGAACATGCACTTAAAAATCATCCTCAAATAGGCCACCATCATTAACTAGTGGTAAAACTGAAAATCAGATTAGTTAACATACACTTAATAAAATCAAAACCTAGAAGGTACATAGATGAAGGTATGCAATGTGTTGGTGAATATTCTTGAAAAAAATCAGCTTGCGTTCATAATAAAAATACACTTTGTTATTAATTATTTTCATTTCCTAACATATATTTATATTTAAACGAACATTGGTTGCGCGGGTGGTGATAACAATTATTATAATCAAGGTTGCGGTCTTGATATAAACACCTGACCCATTAATTACCCATGAGCACAGATTCCGAGTGAGTCTTAGGGTTCGTATCCTGTTCGCGGCAAATTCTGGCCAGTACTTGATGAGTTCCCAATAAGGACGAAACCGGTCTACTGGATGAATTGCCTTTTCTACACTATACAATTCTTAGTTTATACTGACATATGTAAGTAATTAATGGGTCAGGTGTTTATATCAAGACCGCAACCTTGATTATAATAATATATTTATATTCATACGTATACTTATATGAAGCAATTTTTGCTAACTGTTTGCTTATATTGCACGGAATTTGGAATAATCGTGCTCATATTTGCATGTTTTCATAAGACAGGCCGAGAATTTCTACTAATATAACGCATTACTGAATGCAAATTTATGTGAGACATTTTACTCGGTATGTATTGTTAGAAAAATATGTGGTGGAAGTAGATGAACGGTCTCGAAATAGGCGACGAAAATTGACATTCCTTGTTGCTCACTTCAGAGGTATTTCGAGAATGAACACACTAATAAATAGTAAATAACTTGGTAGCCACAAATTTATAGGCAAAAAGTCGTTTATATGAACTTTGCATTTTTTTCATGCGAAAATTTAGTGAAATTTATAAAATTTGTATCTTACAAAGCAATATCTGAATCGGAAGTTCCGTCACAAAAACTGTTTTTCTTCATAATGTGTCAGTAGTACAACTTAAGGAATTTCTCTATTTGTTCCATTAAGAAAAATAAATAAAATAAAATAAAAAAAATATATATGATTTGATCTAGATTTATTTTTAAAATGTTTAAAATTAAGTTTGCAGGTTTAAACAAATTCTAATCTTGATTTTTTCTATTTAACATAATATGATTATAAGATTTTGCAGATTATTATATAAATACAAGTCATACATACATACATAAATAAATATAAGCATACATAAATACACACATACATATATAGACACATACATAAATACATACCTACATTCATACTTTCATACACACATACATACATACATAAATACATACATAAATACATACATACATAAATACGTACATACATACATACATTCATGCATACATACATACATACATACATACATACATATGTACATAATTGCACAAATATATACATACATATATACAGATATACATATATACATAGATAGATACATACATACATAAAAATACACATATGTAGATTCATGCATACATAAATACATATATACCTAAATACATACATGCATACATACAAACATACATAAATATATAAAAATATACATAAATACATGCATTAATATCCATATATTTACATACATACATATAAATTTACAGACATACAGGAATACTTACAGAAATACATATATAAATACATTCACACATATTTAAATACATTCATACATTCATATAAATAGGAGCATGCATATATAAATACATGCGTATATACATAGATGTATACATCAATGCCTACATATACACAAATATTCACATACATACGTACACAAATACCTACATATATGCATATTACATACATACACATCTAAAAACATACATACATAAATAATGAAATACATGAATACATACATACATATATACCCAAATACATACACATACATACATACATAAATACATACATACGTACATACATACAAATATACATGCACACACAGATATATATATATATATATATATATATGCATACATACATACATTAATACATACAAAGATTCATACATACATACATACCTATATACTCATACATACATATGTACCTATATGAATTAATACCTAAATATGTATATATATATATATATATATATATATATATATATATATATATATATATATATTTGGAGACAAATGATAGGATTTGGGTAATATATATATGTACTTAGCATAAACTAAAAATTGCATCACATTGTAAAGGTAATACATTCTGAACATTGGATTTCTCATTATTTGGAATTCTACAAATTATCTCAACAATTTGATAAGCACGTGGCCTGATCCGGGTACATTTGCTTCGGGGTCTTGGATTCTATCCACTGAAAAGTTATTTTGCAAATTACACGCAAATTGAAGTCATATTCATTATTGTATTTCCTCCAGATGAAACCATTTTGGAATCCCATAATACTGTAGTTCTAAATTAATATCCAAGAAATGTCCTATTGTAAGAGACATAATAACGCATAAATATATATCAAAATTCATAAATACATGCATAATTATTTATATACATACATACATACATACAGACATACATGCATACATACCTACATACATACATGCATAGATACATTCATACATACACACCTGCATATATACATACATACATACATATACGTATACATACATACACATACACATACATTAATACATCCATCCATCCATCCATAAATACATACATACATACATACATACATACATACATATACATACATACATACATACACAAATACATAAGTACATACATACATACATACATACATACATACATACATACATAAATACATAGATACATAAATACATACATAAATACAGACATGCGCATATACATACATAAACGCATACATAAAAACATACATACAAATATGTATATATTTATATATATACATGAATGCATCCATACATACATTAATAACTACAAAGATGCATACATAGATGCATACCTAAATACATACGTGCTTAAATTAATAAATACCTATATATATATATATATATATATATATATATATTTTTAGAGACTAATGTTATGATTTGGATAATATGTATGTGCTTAGCATAAACTAAACATTGGCTCATGTTGTAAATAGAATTCATTAAGATTACCGTGTTTCTCATTATTGGGATTTCTGTCTACTGAAAACCGGATTTTGAAATTACATTCAAATTGAATTCATGTTAAATCTTATATTTTGAATCACTTTATACTGAAGTTCTAACATGTCATCCAAAAATGTCATATTTTAACAGACATAATGACACTTGTGGAAGCTATATTGATATGAAGTCTTTTGGCAGGAATTTGATTTTATATATATACTGCCAGTATGAACTAAACTTTGCATCAGTACGCAAAGGCAATGCATCCAGTAGACCGATTTTGTCCTTAATAGGAATATTTTAATAAATTAACAATAATTAATAGTGCTGGTGGTGGTAACAATTCTTTAAATCTAGTTTGCGAGCCTGAAGTAAGCAGCAATCCCATTGTATTTAACCAGTTATCGAACAATATAGCAAAACTACCGCCAGTCGCACGCACTGACGCGTTTCGACCTTCCATGATCATCATCAGAGTACGACGGCAAACTGACTAGCGAGGATTAAACCGCATTGCATATATATGGAAAGCAAAATTAGATATGTGGACCTCATCTCTTGCAGTCTCGCACACATTAAACTTGACGGGAAATGTCGGCTGCACAATTTCTATGGAGATATGAACATTAACTGTTTTGCTTTTGAACTTGGGATCCTTAGCCGCTGCGCCACACGTGGGGCATATTGCACACAACTTGAAGTAGTTTACTTACTTACATTTTTTGTTAGCCTTTACTTCAGGTGGAACCTATTTTGAATTCCTCGGGACATAAATTTCTGACTCGCCACGCCTCATCTCCCATTTTTCAGCGTATAAAAATACTGTTAAAATTGCACTGATATGTTTAATGATGAATTCCCATTGTGTATCTGCTTTCTGTATAAACTAAAAATTTCATTAGGCAGCAACGGCTGTTCATCGAGTAAACTGTTTTCAGTGTTTTTGTGGGATCTTACTATTTGATCCAGAATTTGCCGCGAAAAAATGCGAACCGTAGCACAGTGGCTTTGGAGTCAGAGACTCGATCTACTGTGTCGAACTTGCTTCATATTAATCGAAATTTGATGTCATATACTAACTTTCGTATTTTTTACCATTTATTTTGGTTGGAATCCACCGGCAATTTGTTAAGTCTTGAAGATCAAACTAGCCACAACCCATTTCTTATTGTACTACGGAAACCATGACTGTTGGGGAATTTATATTTATTTGAAGCCTAATGACAGGATTTTTATTGTGTATACATTTGTTGTGTGTATAGACTAAACATTGAATCAGGTAGCAAAGGCAATTTATTCACTAGACTGATTTGTTCATTACTGAGACTCTTCATGAAATCTCCATAACTTGCAGCAAACCTGACACGAATTGGGTCACATCTGTTTTAGAGCATTTGACTCTACTCAACACATCACCCGTGTCGTATACCGCACGCATGTTGAAGTTATATGGAAGCTAATGTTTTAAATAGACTTTTTTTCATGTGAGCCTATCTGAAATCTCTTAAAACCTAATTTTATGATCAACCAACCATGATTTGGCATTATATATATCAGGCACAATGCCAGTTTGGAAAGTCATATTAGTTTGTAGTAAAATGATAGAATTTTGTTTGTATATATATTGTAATTAAAAGCTGAATGTTGCATTTGTTAGCAATAGCAATTCGTTGAGTAGAAAAGTTTTCTCCTTATTGGAATACCTTTTAATACTTTCCAGAGATTGAAACGAATGCGGCGTGAAACGGAGCACACGTTAGCTTTAGAGTCTAGTGCTAAGTACACTGTATAACCTGGTTTGCATTGTACGCGCAATTTTAAGTCATATAGATTATTACATTTTTCTTATATTTTCATTCATGTCGTAACCATGTGGGATCTCTTATGGAATACATTTTTAATTAGCCATTGCCAATCTCTCATTACATAACAGGTACCATAACGTTTGCGGAAGTTATATTTATTTAAATTCTTATACTCGGATTTTGATTTAAGATGTGCTGTCAGTGTAAACTGAACATTGTATCAGGTAGCAAAAGCAATTCATTCTTTTACATCGCTTTCGTCCTTATTTAGAACTCCGCAAGTTATTTTGCAGAATTTGTTGCGAAGCAAATGTGCCCAGGTTTGTATCCCTTACTCGACAAATTCTGCACAGCACTTGAAGTGTTCTAAATGAGGACGAACGCGGTATAATAGATGAATTGCTTTTGCTACCTGATAAAATGTTCAGTTTACACTGGCAGCACACCTTAAATCAAAATCATAACAACAGAAATCAAATAAAATAACATCCGCAAGCGTTATGGTACTTGTAATAGATTGATAGATGGACAGTGGCTAATTAGAATTTAGAGATACCACATGTGTTTCACGTGAATGATGGAACAGTAGATTTGTGAAATGGCTTATTTAAATCTGCATAATCAAAATAAATTTTATTGGATCTTGGTTCTTCACACACACACCACAGGGAATACGCAAGACAGTCTGTTTTCAGTATTAGAACATATAACGCGTTGTCTAATTTTTATCTTCTTGTGGATCCACTGGCTTAGCGCTTTTGGCATTATACTCCAACTAGCCAGCTACGGTCATTAATTGTACGAGGAGAATTTTTGCATCTTTAGGTCCAATTTTTTCTATTCTCTAGTGAAACT
The DNA here is from genome assembly GCA_029291075.1 of Eudiplozoon nipponicum. Taxonomy (NCBI): domain Eukaryota; kingdom Metazoa; phylum Platyhelminthes; class Monogenea; order Mazocraeidea; family Diplozoidae; genus Eudiplozoon; species Eudiplozoon nipponicum. The sequence goes on along the minus strand of JAQBSW010011006.1, from coordinate 4,454 downwards.
TGGCCACTTAGAGTTGATGATTTTAGACGCTTACAGGCATTCGACAATCGTTTTTTGAGAAGTATAGCACATGTTGGTTACCAACAACGAATAGCTAACTTTGACATCCGTAGACGTATTTTTGTATCTGTCAATAACTGCTCCACGTTTGAGAAACAAATAAGGCTCCATCAACTTTCACTACTGCAGGTTTACATATCGGTCAAGGAGGTTGTACCATTCTATTTTCCCACAATCCTCACCCAAATACACGGTGGGTAAAGGGCGTAACACTGGCCCCTACTAATGAGTCGCCTGTAAGCACGAAACGAATGTGCACGAGATTGTACTTTCCGTTCATGCTGTCTTTGGTTTATACTTCTAGTCATTATTGAACTAATTTGTTATTAGGTGTGCAACACCTAATATATAAATGCATATATATTATTTCTCCACCACAAACAGTATCTAACTGTTAAAGATTTTTTTAAATTTATATTTCATCCAAAATTATATTTGGTCTGCACTAATAACCGGTTTTATTCTCTTTTACTCACATGTATACACAAAACTTCCCACACCTCACACCCAAAAACAAAATATCCTATAAACTCATTAAGGTGTACTCTAATCTAATTAGACATTTGTAAAATAAATATATGTAAACCATATGAATTGAGATACACGCCTATTGGTGATGTAACTATTTAAAAAAAAAACTTTTCCGGACGCGTAGAAGGATCGAAAAAATTTTCATTTCTATTATATTACAGCAATCCTCATTTTCCGGTTTACCTAATCTTATCATGTGTGAAATAGCTTATAGAGAGTGTGAGGCTAATCAAATTTGAAATAATATAATATTTCTCCATAGTTTGGACAAGACCGAATATGGGGTCTACAATATCAGTGAATTACACATTTATTTATACTCATATCCTGTATAAATTCAAGTTTTCTTTTAAATATCTGTGTACGAAGAATAAACATATATATGTATATATATACGAATATAGATATAAGCAACAAGGTATGTTCATATGATTCAACTTGATAACATAATATATCAACAATATGTACATATATATATATATATATATATATATATATATATATATATATGGAGTATATCAGTAAAATAAAAAATTGCTAATATTTAAATAATTACTCATATCTCTATGTATTCAAACTATTTATATAAATATATATATATACATATATATATATATATATATATATATATATATATATATATATATATGGGTATATGTATATACATATCTACAAGCAAGATACTGGGTTCTTTGAACTTAAAGTACTTATAATTCACCCTGAGTATATGACATACCCACATTAAAAAATATATTTTTTTATTAATTTTTATGTACCTATTTTTATATTATATATAAATATCCTTACATACACATGTCTACATACCATATGTACTATGTATATCTAGATCATCATATAAGCAACAGCGTGAGTACATCTCACACCTTATATAGGAATCTAAATATCCATATATATGTATATAAATATAGATGAATTGATGCATAAACACAATAGATGTTTTACATATCTAAATAAGCATGTAAGCAACATTATATGAATATCTAATTATTTTTACATATGTATGTCAAAACAGAATTTATATTATACATATCCAAATAGACATATATAAACTGTGTGTTTATTTACATCTCATATAAATAGATACAATATTCTTTTGAAATGCGAGTTTTAATAAAATTCATTGAAAATTTCCTGTGTGCAAAAAGAAATTTTATCAGATAGAAGAAACGTTTCTTTCGTATAGTCTCCTCAAATATCTACTAAATAGCAAATCTTTATATCTAAATTGGAAAGCATACAATATAGAAATATGTGAACATAGAGAGAGTGTGAAAATATATATATATATATATACATATATATACATATATACATATATATATATATAAATAAATACATATATACATAATAATAACATGCATATTTTTACGTGTACACAAATTATATATTATGCATATCTTAATAAACATATAAGGAACCATGTGCGATCCACCCACATCTTATTTAAATATTTTCTTATTCATGTATATATGCATGTACCAGCCACACTTCATACGTATATCTACATAAACATATAAGTAAATCTGTAAATTCTTTCAGTTCACACGATTCCCAAAAATTATAGTATATCAGCTCAAATACACATTTCTATATCCATATACTAAATAACTCTAAAAATACCATATAAAATGCTCCGTTTAATATCTCAAATTCAAAGTCGCTGTCTCTTAGTCAAATTAATTTTGTAAATTTGTTTCTTCCAATCAACGTTTTCTACCATTCGCGAAGGCTTCATTAAATATGGGACATAATAATTTTTAGGCAGATGCCACATTACTGATTTTATTTCAATAATAATTCTAAGTAGGCAAAAATAATATGAATAATTTTATTCAAAAATATCGTGGCTAAGAAAATAGAAACATTTGAAAGAAAAATACTAAAACAATTTTGAACATACTTATATTATATATCATACCGTGAGTGGCTCTATACTCAATAATCATTTGAATTGAGACATACTTACGAATAGGTATATATAGCAAAGTATATATATATATATATATATATATATATATATATATATATGTAAAATCAGTCATGCCATTAAACTATATATTTATATGTGTGTTAATATTCTATTTAAACCCGATTTTGTAATTAGTGTACTGTGTTTCATAAGATTTCTGAAGATGGTAAGTAAATGAAGTACCGAAACGTTAAACAGCCAAGCTTCGATCGAACTTCACTTCCAGTGATTAGTACGAACGGTGTGGAAGTCTTCGGAGTGAGGACACCATGCACACGAAAAAAAGGCGTACTTATAAATGAGGTTCAATCAGATCATTGAAGAACTGAGAGAGCTAAACAACTACTCACTAAAGAAAATCGTGAATTCGTTAAATGTGATGATCGTTCTACGCAACCAAGAACAACAACATTTAAAAGATGCTAATATATGTTTGTATAGCTTAAAATTTGCGTGATGTAGCAGCTGAAACCAATCTATTAGGTCAGTTTCTTCCTGGTCGTGTTTTACCCTCGATTAACCAGAATTGCTGCTACTGATGTTCGAGCCATAAAATATTTTGTTTAGAGTGAAGCATCTCATCACCGACAAAATTCTATGTTTCACGAGAGTGTTCTAGGGTATCACTTTACACATAAATACTAGCTAGTTAGCTTTGAGCTCTTATTATAGGTCAGGCATGACATCTATTTACAAATAGTTAATATATTGAATAATATGGAATTTAGTTTAGGACTATCAAAATTAAGTTTTTTTTAAAAAAAAATATATGCACTATCAAATATTGCCAAAAAATAAAACACAGGAATAGTATATTGAAAATCTGTAATGTTTATGCGTTAAATTATAAGTAAAAATATTAAAATGCTTTCAAAACTTTATTGCTTCATCAAGGTGGTATTCTGGCTTTTTACTATGGTGCAAAATGGGTCCTGTTTGTTGGCCTTTTGGGCGCCACAGTGCTTGAGGTCTTGACACCATTTTCAGCGCAAGAAAATCTGCTTCTTCTCGTCTGCTTCCGTGTCATTCAAGGCCTTTTTCAAGTAAGGATTTGGAACTATTTTGGACAGTTATCTAGACTCTTATTACTCATAAATTAAAAAATTAACCATAATTTGTTTTCTTTATAATTTTTCATTGACTTCTTGGTGTTTCGACAGAAAATGTACAATTTGAACGCGCGATATCCTTTGGAGCAAGGTGTAAAATTTATTTAATCATCATAAAAACCATCATCATCATCATCATCAGCATCACCATCATCTATAAAAAGCATCACCATCATCGTCTTCATCATCATCAGGATCTTTATATTAAATATCATCCTTAACATCATCATTCTTATTAGCATTATAATAATAATCATCAGGATCCTTGTAATTGACATAACGAACCTCATCCTTATCATCATAGGAAAAAGCAATAAGTGAGCATTTAAATATTCATGCGTACTTGCTGCAAATATCTGAAGAATACAAAAAGAGTTGTAGTTGAGGACCGAGAAATGATTTAATTAGAGTTGAATCTTATTTAAAGGGAAAAGCCTACTTAATCTATAGACATATTCGAGCCCAACAGCTCTTAAAACAACCCATACACAACTAATTGACGTGGAGAAATCATCACATTATAACACTACCACACATCGCATTGATTTCTGCCAACTATCTATATAACGATGTAGAAAGTATGCCTTTTCGAAATATGCGGCGTCTTTGCCAATGAGCTTAATTTGATGTAATTTTACGCAATATTTTCAAATCCGACTAGTTATTAGCACGTGGGACACATTCTGGTAGGAAAAAAGATCCGGTAAAACCTCACGGGGTTGTGAATGACTCGGATTGTTGCTTCCACGTCAAAATCTGACATT
>JAQBSW010011005.1:0-21821 GCA_029291075.1 Eudiplozoon nipponicum | reverse complement strand
GCTCGATGAGGCTTGATCTGTCGCAACAGAATTTATGCTTTGAACCATACCGTTGTTATTAAAACAAAACACTATCATTATTCCACCATTTCTTCTGCTGGCATTTGTCATTAGAGATCGTGCTAACGTCTAGGAACTCAGGAGAAAACTGCGATAAATGCGATTGGCATGCTACTTACTCGATTCCAGGGCAAAGTTCTTATCAACGCGTGCAATAGCGTGGTGTTTGCCTTTTCCGGTCTTAAAGGAATAAAGAGGCAATATTCAGTCTATTCTGGTTCGTGGCCTCAAATTTTAACGGCCTAGCGATCAGTGTACCTTAGCTATTCATACTGACTATGATACTGTCGTAATACCGCCAACCTTTTATCTTGTTGAGCGTCGAATTCTGCTTTATCATTCAGTTAACTGAGTGTTTAATTAATTAATTATTAATAGGCCACCGACGCGCTAAATGTATATTCTCCGAGCAGATGGTCCTCGTCAGCCTTGAGCGACAGATCATCTAGAGGAGCAAAACTCCTAATGTTATTCATCTATCTCCACTAGGAATGAGCGACTAGGTGTTCTTCTACATCACTAAATCTTATGCTTTGAAGCACTGAAGCATCAAGCTTTAAGCGCCGATGTATTACTGTGCTCTTTACAGATGTCATCTCCGCTTGTTACTTATATAGCGTGCATAAATCACATTTAGCAAAGTTGTGTATGAATAATGTAAAACGATAAGTACTTGTATATTTGAGGAAACATTTTTTATAGTATTCAAATACAACAATTAAAAATTTCAGTTTTTAGCCAATTTAGCATTGACTGCAATATCTGATTGATTATTCAGTTAACTTATTAATGCAAAGGTGGTTTGGGTTAAATTGATTGTTTATAGTATATCAAAACAACTCATAAATAGGAAAACGTATGCAGAGGTGCACGCTATTTACGCGTTCCTATCGTTGTTCTAGCTAGCTAATGCGTACAAGAGTGATAATTTCTACCAAATTTAACTATTCAATGAGGGCAACCTCTGTGCTTTGTATCTGTTTTCTTCTGTTCACATTTATGCTGTTCTAAGGGAACAGACTGCCATTAACATTTTAACGTGTATTCGGAGCTAAATGTGTTGTTTTTGTCTTCTTAGGACGATCACTTTTATCGGAAATACAAGAAATTAAACGAGGCCTTAATCGGACTCATCGAGAATAAATCACTTGTTCAGTTTCTGCTGCTAGATGTTCAGGTAGGTTGAATGTTTTGTTGTTTTGCCGCTTGTAACATGACTGCCTAAATTTGACCGTTTTCTGCTAAATTTCGGCAGGTGTTCACCCATAAAAAAATACCTAAGTTAAATAGAACATGATTTGGCGTGGTTAAATGACAAATATCACGAATAATAGGGTATGAACATTAGACGACTTGTCTACTTCATCTGCGGCAACATCCATCCACCTCGATGATTTTCATTTTAATTCGTCAACTGACTGATCAATATTGTTGTGATAAACTTTCCTGAGAGATTACTACGCTCTAAAACTAAAGACTTATTAGCTTCGCATCAGACTGCATATTGTAAAGCATTTGGCGAAAATATGTTTTCTGATGACGATGACTTATTGACGCTTGTAAATGTGCGGATAAAGGTAACAGTGAAATTTCAAATCATTATTTCTTATCATGTCCGATGTTTGCCAACTTGTATGATCTAATACTTCGCTTTCTTACCGACCACATCGACTGGTAAGGGCTTGTGGATTTACAGTCTAAGCACTGTTGACCAACTGTTTCATATTGTTTAATTTCTTCCGTTTGATAGGCACATCATTTATGACATTTATTTATATCACGCTTTTAAACGTCGATTGACACTGTGCTGATGATCAAATCCAGAAAACGCTCGTGTCAAAAAATAAGAAAATCTCGTCGTTTACACAAAACAGCTTTGTGTTCAGTTCGGTGCTGTGGATTTTTTGTTTATGTGTGCTAGAGGAACAGTTAATGACTTGCAATATCTGCTTTACTTCGAATTAAGGCAATATACAATAAAAATTGTCCTATTGCCGTGATAAATAACATACTTACCGTTAATAGTACAAATAAGATGTCAATCACATTTGGAAAATGAATAACGGCAAAACAAGTTTTCCGCTTAAAGAAGTGTAAAATATTTATCTGGTCCGTTATGCTAATCTGCTGTTGTATTAAGCTAAACACCGGGAAGTTTCATATTTTTCTTCAAAATAATAAAATATTTTTGGTGAGTAGTGAACTTCATTTGCTTACGTTTGTGAACGCTATTATTAACATTTTCAGGATAGCGATCAGTTGGAGCGTGTAATGCGTAACGTGGACCGCGCGAATGGTTACGTCTTTACCTCCAAGGACGAAAGAGCCGCCGGTCTTGGCCTACAGGCTGCTATGGACTGCGCTGCGGGTGCTGAGCTTCGATCACATTGGGTGAGTAGTGCTCAGGAAAAGTACTGTGACCAGTCTGATGAGCTCGACGAGCCTATTGTTGATCTGCTTGCGTGAATCTTCCTCGCGTCTTTCCGAAAACTGGTAGAAAAATAACTGGTGACTGCCTATTAGCATAACATACTAGCTTCTTTGCCTCCTATAGGACGTGTTTGGACTTAATAGGCATTACTGGTCCATTGTTTACGCCAATACAATTTAGAACCATTATATATATAGATATATATATATATATCTATATATATATATATATATATATATATATATATATATAATGCCAGTATAAAATATGTTTTGCCTCACATGGCAAAGTTGAGTCATCAAGTAGACAGGTTCGATCTCCCTTGCGAACTCGTGAAGTTCTTGTCAGATTTATCAGTTACTGGGGCTCAAACCGGGAACATTTGCTTCGGAGGAGTCTTGTGCACATACCAAAGCGCCACCCCAGCTGCAAACTACGCGCAACTTTCTGCTATGTGCCAACCTATTTTTTTGGTTATTTTCCCCTTGAGATGGACCTTTTGCAGCATCTCTTTCGATCCACAGTTCTATCTTGCCTCCCAAGTGAAGAAAAGACTGGCCAAAACATGAGTTAGTATGCAACTGACAATTTCCTGTAGTGTGCGACAGGTGGGCGCAGTGGTTGAGAGCATGCCTCCGAAGCAAATGTGCTCTGGTCGCGGCGAACTCTTGAAAGAGTTTGATGAATTCCAAATAATGACGAGACTGGGCTATTTGATGAATTGAATTCACTATCTTAAGCAATTGTTAATTCTTACTGACACCATGTGTATCGTCAAAATACTGCCATTTCACCTCAGTGGGAAGAAAACCCCACTTACTGAATAGATGAAATTAATTTTATTTGTGTTTTTTACTTAAAAATCTAGTAATAATGAATTGTGTACATAATCAAGACTTTGCTGAACATGCTTTACATCACTGATCCTTTGATGGATAGCAAGTTTTCTGATCTTATCAATTGTTGATCTATTAATTATTATTGCATACACCCACCCATTCGCAATACCAGTTGAAGATATTGCTCATTTCACACTTTGTCACTCTAGAACGATTTAAATATCTCAAAATGTTTTTGAAGATATTTTATTGCTTCTCTATGATCATTACTGTTATGTTATATACATTTTTCCGTTACTGAAATGGTTTCTAATTGTGGAACTTCATCACCGGAAATTCTTGCCAAGGCTTTTTTGTGACGTGTACGTAATTGATTATCGAGTTTATCCGCTAAATTCTTGATAAAAATCTAAAGTCTGAGCATAAAAATACACAATGGGATAAGAATCTCATGACTCAAATACAGCGATAAAATTTTAACTTGTAATAGTATGCTAACCACAAGTGTCACAAGGAGTTTGAATCAGATCACGTTCTAATTAACACTCAGGAGGAGAAAATTCGATGGTGCCCGTTCCAGCTACGATAGCAGTATTTTTGATCATTTTTCTACAATTACTACATGACAGACGATAACAAAAGTGATTTGTCAATTCATTGCGTAAAATTTGTGAATTCATAAGAAAACCAAATTTATGAAACTTCCATCTAAATTAGAGGACAATTTTTTTTCAATGAACTATTTTTCTCCACAACAACATTCAATAAAACATTGGTTAATATTGAATGTCTAGATGTCCAAAAAAGGAACTAATTGCATAATTAACTCATGAAGCCGCCACCCATGAGGCTATCCACAAGAAAAATTTTTAAACATCTGCAAATAAAATATTTGTAATGCCAACCGGACAGTCTAACGCACGCTATTTTGCTTTACTGTTTGTTTATAGTTTGTAAATGAACATTTTGATTGATTTTGGAATACCGGTTTTTATTTCATGTAAAATAAATCTTAATAATCAAAATAAGCAGTTTTTTTATTTTGTCTGTTTAATTTTAATGAGCATTAGGCTGCCAATATAAGGATATAGGAATATATTACGATGTCAATACGTGGTTACTCAGAGTTATTAAATACCAGAGCAATTTAAATATTTGATAGTCGAATTTTTGTGTTAATTTTTCGTAATGTAGAAACTCGAAATCATAGAAAAGTCACAATAGGTCGCATTGTGGACCTTCCCATTTGTGAAGGGAAAATTTGGCGTTTAACATTAACTAAGACAAATTTTCAGCTATTACCAGACGTGCCATATCCGGTCAAGGTTCAATGCATTTTAGATTTAGTATAGGACCAGTTCGTCTACCTGGATGATGTCCACGAGCGCAGCATATTTCTTGGTTAAAAATCCTGCACGGTATGGCATCGAGTCGAGTTTAATGGCGATCTTGTTTTAAATTTCTGGTAGAGTCATCCTCTTAGCTTTCTATTCCTAGTTGGAGAGGGTTAGCTGCGAGTTTCGGTCCTGCTTATGATGCGACAAAGCGAAAATCACATGGAGGTTGTAGTGCTAATGTCGCCTTGCTTTAAAGCTTACTTGTCTGTAATGGTGTTGCATTGAGGTCGGGGTTGCCTCACTCCAGTGTGTTATCATTATAAATAGATCCACCCATCACAAGTCACGTTTATAAACTTTTTTATCTAGATTCTTATTTTTTTAAATTTTTATTACATTTTTGTAACTATTTTTATTATTCGATCTATTTCGCTTGCTTTCCTCATGTCTATATGGCAGTGAAATATCAGTTACTAACGGTTGGTTTATTGCTGTCTGTAATGATGATACTTAGTAGGTGATGTATTTAACAAAAAATATACATTTCATATTTATTGCGATATTGAAATATGAATATTAGTTTGAATTATAATATTTTTTACTATACAGTTTTTTCAACATGGTTTAAGTTTAAGTATGTCATTGAACAACATATTTTTACGTGATGAGTTCCCAGTGAGGACGAAACCAGTCTAATGGATGAATTGCCGTTTCTACTCTATACAGTATTTCGTTTTGTACTGAAATATGCTAGTAATTAATGGGTCAGGTGCCTATATCAAGATCGAAACCTTGATTAAAGTATATTTTAAATTTTTGCTTGCAAATGTACGGTGTACAAAGCATTATTTTTTCATAGTTCTCATTTCTACTGTAAGGTTTTGTGTGATTGATTGGTCTTTATTTGCCTGTTGCCATCGAGATTTTCTCCTGACAACCTGTGAACACAAATTGGTCTGCCCGATAATGGTAGCATGAACCTGGCTGGGGGTCTAATGGTATACAGGTATCATCCCATTTCATGTGAACCTTCGAGTTCGGTATTAATACCTAGTAACATCTATTGTTGAATAGATAGCATCGGCATGAAAGCAAGTGTGCTAGATGCGAAAGACTGGTTTCTGCTGTTGAAGGAATTCTAGGCAGATAATACGCATCAGCCGTGGTTGGCAGACTGTCTAAGACGAGGCAGACTGAATGCAAATCATCCAAACTCTAAAAGTGTGACGTAATGTGCTCTTACAAACTACAAATAACTATGAACAGTGAACAAAAATGACCCTACAGTGCATCAGTCGTCGCGTAGATTAAAATATGTCGCCTTATCCCCTTGGCCGTGCAGGGTGGATATGCAAAACCAAGCTACTGCAGACACCTTCATTTCACATTCTGACTCTATTCCTTTACTTTTGTCCTACTTTCAAGCTGAAAAAACGCTTTTTGAGGTGCCGTAATTGTGAAGGGTTTTAACCGAATCACTAAGCCCATTTTTGTGTTGTTAAATATCGAAAATAACTCGAGTAAACTAAACAAATGTTATGTTTTCACGTCAATAAATTTAATGCGTGAACACTAAGACAAATTGGCCAGCACGAAGCTTTAGCGCTAACATGTAACAAATCACAAGTTGATAGATATTGCGCATCCAAAACTAGAATAAAGAATACTTAGCTACGCGATATTGGCTTCGAACTACTGGTGCCAAGGAGTTTTCTCAAGTCAGACAGTGGGCGAGTCAGTATTTTACATGGCTCACTGGACGAACAACTGACTTTGTGAGACGCACTTAAAGACTTCAACCAAAGTCAATGCAGGAAATCTTTATCAACATTTCTTACTTACTTTACTTTACTGCGGCTGACTCCTTTTGGAGGATAAGCCGGCTCCACATTTCATGGAGTTTCTTGAGAATTTGGTACAAGTGGTGTCCCCTCACCACTCGGCTTTTTGATCGAGGACGCACCTCTAGCCTTTGCACATCCAAGCGCAGTCTGCAAGGCAGCAGTAAGTTGCATGGTTGCCGGTGGCTGTTGAGAGCTCATTCGCCATTCGGAAGTACGGGGTACTGTCCAGGAGTCCATGTAATCCTGTGGCTGTTGAACCCTTTTGTGGCGGGGAACACCGCCGAGTCATGGTGCCGTCGTCGGGCTCATGTGGTATTTTATAGGAGATCCGATTGCCGGTCGGAAATCCACCACGCCCTGGTGACACCACCGCCATAGCCCCGTTAGCCCATGTACGATCGGCCATCGAGACATGGTTGACACCGTCGTACCACGTTGAGGAGGGGATGGACTTTACGACGGTTATCAACATTACCTTTTCGTTGTATCTGCATATGCTCCCACCGAATGCGAACAGTTAAGACAGTCCTGATTGTGGTTAATATTAATGCGCTTAGGCGACAAACAATTGCATTTGGGTGGCAAATGTACATTACGCTCAATGCACAAACATAATGGCGAACAACTGGTAGAGAGCTGCACGTTACGTAGGTTGTTTTTGAATAACAAAAACTTCAGATTTTAGGCAAGGCGCTGCGACACCTGACGTTCTCCAGCTCTCAAGCTGCTGGGGCCTCAATTAGTTCACGTAGCGATTAGTTATAGATGGTGTGGTTGCATGACTATCAGTCATTTTTGAACATATATGTCAATTCTTACATTTGAACTCACATTTTCCGGAGAGCTAAATTAGAACAAGCCTTGAATAGATGTAGGCTAACTAGAACAGCCGTCTTTCGAACAAAAATATGAACATTGTACACAATCGAAGTTAACTGGTTTTAATGGCAAAAGTTGAAGGTACTGCAGCCGACGATAAGATCAGTTTCGAACAGTTCAGGTGGCATTGTGGGCTCCGGCAGAGCTAGTTATTAGATCTCTGAAAACAAACTTATTTTCGCTTAATGGGAATATAAGATATAGGGCGTTGTCTAATATCTTGTGTAGCATATGTAATGTAGTAAATGTGACTGCCAACCACAATCAAATTGGGCAGAATGGGACCAGTTCGTTTACTAGGGTGAGTTCCACGTGCGCATCACAGTTATTGATTGAAGACTCTGCGATGCGCTATCGAATTTAGCTAAGTTGTGAGCCTGTTACTGATTTCTGGTAACTTTAGCCTAGCCTTCTTGGCTTAAAATGGCAGAGTAAACTGCGAGGTTTGTTTTTTATGAAGCAATAAAGTTCAAACTGCAATGGAGCTGTATTGTCGATGTCACTTTGCTCTAAATTTGATTTCACCTAGATCATGTTGTCTAGTAGCATAGGTGGCCTTGTTTTTGTGTACTATCCTGATAGATCTCTCCACCTAGGCAATATCAGCTTCCTTCTAAATCTTTTTTTAATTAACTGTTTTGCTATATTAATTACTTTTATCATTGTTATTTTTATTTCAACTAGTGCACAAATACCCTATATATATATATTACACAGCATATTTCTAACTAGGAAGAAAAAACACAATAATAACAAAGCGAACAATTCTAACAGACAAATACTGTTTGCTGCGGAGAACTAATATATATGCAAGTATGTATTAGGTGTTGCGAACCTAGTAACAAATTAGTTTGTTTGTGACCAGAAGGATAAACCAAAGGCAGCATGAATGGAAAATACAATCTCATTCACATTCTTTTCGTGCTTACTGGCGACTCATTAGTAGGAGCCGGTATTACGCCCTTTAACCACTATATTTGGGTGACGAATGTGGGATAATAGGACGGTACAATCTCCTAGACGAATGTGTTAACCTGCAATAGTGAAGCTAACATCATATCAAGTCTACGACAATGCGACTTCAACGCTAACTCACACTATAATATATATACCGAGTCTGTAAATGATACTAACACTATGGCTATTGTGTTAGTAACCATTACCAACAGTATTGTACCGGAAGGTGCATGGTACTAACACTATGGTTGCCGAGTCGGTATACGGTACCAACCTGATGGATATCAATGTATGCTATAGCTCACCGAAATTGAGAGTTACAACAATTTCTGAACATCTGTTACTCCAGTAAATCCATACACTCTGGCCTTGATTAATATCAGTTATGTTTATTTCTCAATAATGGCTAGATCTCAGACATCACTTTGCAATACAGTGAGAAGATGCTTTACATGCAAACAGACACAAACGCATACACATTTACCAATCAGCCACAACAAGAAATAGAAAACCTAGTCATATTTGTTACCACCCATATTCAAATGAAAATCAGAATATATATAAATGAAAGATTGTAGAGCGAAGTTTAGTATTCCCGAAATAAATGGCTATTATCCACTTTGTTGTTATTAATTGTTTTTTCTTCCTAATTAGAACTATATATATATATATATATATATATATATATATATATATGTGTGTGTGTGTGTGTGTATCAAATGCCCGCTGCTTCAAATCAGGTTGATGCAATTCTATCAGCTACTTGTCAATGCCTACTCCGAATAAAGTCAGTCTCGTTGATAAATCTTATTTGCTATCTTGTGCAAATTTTAGCTTATACGGACAGCATGTATTGTCCACTCTAGATAATATACTTTACTTTATTATCACTTATCGAGGTGATATCGCTTCTAAATATATTGGCATATCTAGAATAGATAGTTGCAACTTAAGATTGGAAGTGATACCGAAGGAGAATCAACCGAAAGATAAGACTATATCAAGGTTTTGACCATATCTGGGGATTGCGTGCAATTCGCGGTTTCGGCAGCGTAGCGGATGATTTGTAAGACTGTACGAAAATCTCTTTTTTAAATCCCGACCGCGCTAATTTTCGAAACTCCTGAGTTCCCTGTAAAGCCCAATCCCATATTACTATTTAATTGCTTTTAACTTTAACACTATTTAATTTATTCCTATCACATTTATGTAACCGAATACTGCCAGTATGCTTCCATATATATATATATATATATATATATATATATATATATATATATATATATATATACTGTGTAATATTCTAAGGCAATGGACATAATAAAAAAAATAAATAAATATATATATATATATATATATATATATATATATATTTATATATCCTTTGTTTTTATTTGATCATGCGAGTGCAATAAGTCTGACACGGTTTTACTACCTATTTCGTGTTTGGGCTGATTGGTAAGTGGATAATGGTCATTTATTTTAAGAATACTAATTATCACATTACAATCTTTCATTTTTAGACATCCTGAATTTTCAATTGATTATGTGGGTGGCAACTAGTGTGACTCGGTTTGGGCTGATTACTAGATGGATAATGGCTATTTATTTAGAGACAACTAAACATTTTAAAATACTTCCTTTTTGTGTATCCTGAGATTTAATTTGATTATGTGGGTAGAAATTATGTATAAATATAATGGAAGGGTTTTGATTGTGCATATAATGTCAGTGTAAACTAAACTTTGCATCAGGTAGAAGATACAATTCAACTAGTAGACCGTTTTTGTCCTTATTTTGAATTCTTCATTTACTATCTAGTATTTGCCGCGATTGGGGTTTCGAACATGTGCACATTGGTTCGGAATCTGGAACTATTATTCATTGCACTAGCCCTGCCGAAATCTGCACGCAATTTTAAGATATGGTTTTGTTTATCCTTCGGTTCATGTTGAGACCATTTGGAAGTTTTTACGATCTGAATTTCTAACTAGCTAACAATAACTTTTACAATTATCAAGTTATGTTGTAAAATTTATTTAAACGATGTTATTTACACATACTGGTAGATCTATTAACCGTAACAGACCTTTAACTAGATAAGTATGCGACATGTTTGTGTATTCATGTGCTAGTGTTCGCAAATGTACACTCATCCTAATATAATTAAAGTGATCTTAACAAATACTGACGATTTACTAAGTCAGTGATCGTCAAGCATATGTGTGTATGTGTAGAACCTTGAATTAACCAGATAAATATAATTTATTGCACGTGTACGTTAACAATTCTGCAACCAAAGTGATTAATATTGTTTCCTCTTCGCACTCTTCAGACTTATTTTTTACACATTTTTAGACGGATTACTTACGAATATTTCACTAAGATCAGCCTATTAGATGGCTTACCTATTTACCATTTGCCAATAAATTGTTTACAATACCGTTCTTCAAAATTTAGCCTATAGTTTCTTTTTATCGTATTTCAGCCATGAATTTAGGGATCCTATTGTGCTGAACACTTATTAATGGACTTATATCTTATTTATCTTCCTTCCTTTCACTATTATTTCATTCATTAGGTTATTTTATTGTTTGACCTTCATTTAATTTACTTCTTATCATCATTTTGTTTTAATTACTTTTTGATCACTTACCCTGACATGCTTTTACTACTTTTCTATTTGTAGTACTTTGTTCCCTCACTAACCAACCAAGTCACCCTTGATTACGTAATTTAACATAAAAAGTATAAAACGATTAGTCTGGCGTGGAAAAGGATAAATTAACACTTGTTCACTTTAATTTAAATTGCCTTGATGTGCACGTGTATGTGAATACGCGCGTCTTCGAGATGTACGCATATCTATTGAAACATCAGTCGCTACTATCAGATTATCTAGTGACAGGTGTAAATAGAGCGGTTTAAATAAAATTTCAAACTTGCACCGTCTGTTTTTCTTGATTTGATCATTGAGCTTTGGACTGTTGAAGTGACCCGGAAAATGGAAAAGAAAATTATCCGCTGTAAAGTGAAACTGAGAACAATTCTATGTTAGTCATAAAAGACATCAGATTAAACCTCTTTAATATTTAGCAGCTTTTGAGATATTTTATAATGAAATCATTTTTGAGTATAAAACTGCGAAATATACTGAATAACGATATGTATGTACATTTTCGTTGCATGCGATCGTACTTATTATAATTGTGCTTGAAAATCTTTAAGAGCATTATACTTTTTCATTCTTGTGTTAAATTTTTTCCTATTAATCATCGCTCGCTACGTTGATTTGAGACTGATTTTAGCGACGAGTCTTTCTGAGTATCCTTTTAATTCGTGGTTATGTGCAGTTTGTATGGCAACAATATAAAAACACTTTTTCTCAACATCAGTTACACTTGGTTGTATGCAGAAGAATGAGTTTAATGCAAGGAGAAACGTCTTTTTTGTCAATTTATTTGTCACCTAAAATCGTACTACATTTTGCATATGCAGGACTGTTAATTTTCGAGTGACTTTTTCAAAGAAACAATTTTCTACGAAAACACTTCGATGGCTGCCATCCAGTACATTGCCGAATGTCGTCTAGTACTATGATTAATCCGGTTCAAGCTGCAGCCGTCGACGTTTTTCAGCATCTCCTCTACTTTGGCTTTTGTGCTCCAGCTATGTGTTGTGTAGCCCCATGTGCCTCTGTCTCCAATATCTGCTGCTTTAGAGATTCTCTCGGCTTTTGCTATGGAACTAGGCTCATATTTCACATTATCAATAGACTGATCTCGATTATGTCTAGCCGATGCTCGTGGCGATTCTACATCACTGACGAATCCACTAGTAAATGGCTCTGGTGACGCAAACTGTGCGCCCTCGGCAATGCTGGTTCGACGCGACCATCTTGTCATAGATTTGTAGCCTTGTTTAGGCAATGTACTTGTAACGCTTCGCGTGTTCGTTGACGGTGATAGAGAAACTAGGTCAAAGACATTAAATCGTAACTCCTGATTCCGCGAGGTGCTGCTTTTCTGTTCTAAAGTTTCACAAGTAAAGTGTGAACCTGTCATAATTTATATGCCATTATTTATGTTGTCAGTATAAACTAAGCATAGCATAGTGTAGCAAACTCAGCTGATAAACTAGACCGGTTCGCCTTTATTAGGAACTCATCAAGAACATGATTAGAAATGCCACAGCCAAGATTTGAACTAGGGGGGGTCGGGGTGGGTGGGGGATTAGCTTCAGTCCTGCAACTCATCAACCACGCTACAATAGCGGCAACGGTGGCGTAGTTCATGAGATTCAAAAGTGAATTACAAACACCCTGGTTTAAATCTTGGCAGCGACATTTCTAAGCAGTTTCGGTATAAGTTACTAATAAGAAAGACACCGGTCTAGTTGATAAACTGAATTTGCTATATTATGCAACGTATACAATCAAATCCTGTAATTATACACCGAAATAAAATTATTTCTAATAAAATATTGAATTTGTGCTCGTCTAACCTGCTGGTTTGTGATCACTTGCTTCCGTCGTATTTCTCCTTGTCTTGATCGTGTTTCCTACTTTCGGGGTATTCGAATTGGTGTCGTCTAACTTCACCTTTGAGGCGTACGGTTGACAACTCATATCAGATAAGGATTGAATTTGCTCATCAGCTTTGCTTGATTCTGCCGATATTAGAGCATGTTCTTCACTAAATTCTTCGGTATTTTGACACGCTGAATAATGGGTCCAAGTTGATGTATCAGAACCATTGCTAGCACATCGAAGTGACTGAGCTGTAGCACTCTGAATTCGATATATAGCAAGAAAATGTAATTAAAAACTACTGTTTTAAATCCATTTTTGTAGAAAAATTTGAAGTTTTATAGGCTAGCCAAAAATGTTGTTCGACGACTAGTTAAATACAATTAGATTGGTGTTTACTTCAAGCTTGCAAATTTGATTTTTTAAATATTTAACACCAGCAATCAATGATTGTTTAGTTGTTACCTACACACACACACACACACACACACATATATATATATATATATATATATATATATATATATATGTCTATGTTCGTGGACTGCATAGAAATTTGCAGCTGACATTTCTAGAGGTGAGAGCCATATTCACTGCTTTCCATATATATATACTTGTGGTTTGACTAAGTAGTCAGATTACTGTCACTTGATGATGATCATGGAAGTTCGAAACACGTCAGTGTTGCGACTGGCGGTAGTTTTGCTATGTTGTTCGACGACTGGCTAAATACAATGGGATTTGTGTTTAACTCAAGCCCGCAAAATTTATTCAAAGAAATATGTGAGTTATTCAATTAAGTACATTTATTGCAAAGGCGGCGAAGATTTTCTAAATCAAGCCTACAGACTAATGAGATAACTAATCGAAATTTTAATCAGCCGAAAAGCATAGCTAACCTACATTCAGTCACAGGTACGAACGCGTTTACACCTCCAATATTCATTATCGGAACACAGTGGAAATATGTATAAGGTGGCAAAGCCTAATTGTACATTTGATATTTTAATAAGCTGAGTTTCACTTCTAATCCATGATAATTACACTGACGTTGTAGTTTTTGAACTCGGCTGCACGGTTTATAAACAGATTATCTGAATTTAAGTTTTTCAAATGAACTACTGTTGAATGCGTGTGCATATTCACATAAAATTTGTGGATAACAACCATGGTTGAAATAATCGAATGAAACATCTCTGTACAGAATTCTGTGATAAAAGTGTTTTCAGCTATGAAGCAAACTTGACAGTTCCTTACTAAACAGATTCGTATTTTCGAATTATATCTCTATATTTACTTAGGCTGCCATAGAACAAGAATTTTCGTTGCGTTCTTGAATTGAGGTCGCTCGAATTAGAGTAAGTTGTCTCTAGGTATGTAATGAGTTATAAAAGATCGTAAAAATACAGCCGCTTTGGGAGGAATAATTATTACGCCACAAAGCCATGCCTCCACGAATTATATTTCTTATAATGCTGCGAAGATGATAGCCTAGAAGAGTAAGCGAAGGAGGACAAAGGAATTCTACGCCATCTAAACCTACAAAGTGCTGCGTCAGTTTTGCCCTAAACTGGAACTACCTATGAATAAAAAAGTTGCTTGAATAAATGCATGCCAATGGTCATGAAGGATGGTCCGGTTTAGAATGGTACGTGTAACTTTCGGGGATGGCATCATAAACACAGCTCCTGTTCTTCTCGATTAATAATCTACAGTCAGTCATTCAAATATTACGGTAATGTTATGCTTACCTAGTTCTAATTCACGCTTACCATTAACGAAAGCATTGCAACTCGGGATGAGCAAAGCGAAATTTAAAATTAATAAATTAAAATCATAACGTAATCCATAGAACGATTTCCATATGCAAAAAGAAAAAGGACTTCTACCAGATATGAGAACAGTTTCATTTTCATATTCTTCTTAGTATTCTCTATATCTTTATATATATATATATATATATATATATATATATATAAGCACAAAAATACAGACATTGGGCTTGTCACGGGAGAATTATTACATGGTAGTAGTTATTCCTTAGATTCCTCTATTCATTTAATTTTCTATTTTGTTTTAGCCTTTAAGTATATATATATATATATATATATATATATATATATATATATATATATATATATATATATATATATATATTGTGTGTGTGTGTGTGTGTGTGTGTGTTCAATTGTAGACATTTGAGAAGAATATGAAAAAGAAACGGTTCTTGTATCTGATAAAATTTCTCTTTCTTTTTGCACATGGAAAAGGTACTATGAATTTTATTAAGGCTCGCATTCCAAAAGAATTAATTTAACTACCGTAATGCTTTGATCTTTACTGGCATCGGATTCCAAATGTTGGTTAGCTGGTAACTTCGTAATGCTTCTTGTGAAATATCCTTTTAATTGACTGGAATGTACTGATTGTGTGCTGCTTCGTATGTCCTTCCTCGAGCGGTTCTTCTTCTTGCGCGATAAATAAAGTTTGGGTCTTGCAAAACTATCGTAGCTTGGCATATTCGTCAATAGGTAGTCTGAAAATAAATAAGTTTTGTTTATCATTATTCTTCTATTGTAGTCATTCTTTGAAATTTATATGTTTGCAAAAAGTCTTGGAGGAATAACTTACTGAATAACCGTTATTTTGGAACATTCTGTCTTCAGTTAACAGGCCTTAATTTTGCTCCAATAAGATTAGTTCTATTGGACGGCAACCTTCTTTCAATCCACAGTGGTTACTAAAATATATAGTTCGTTTTAGGCATATTTCCAGCTTCTTCATTTTTTGTTTTCCAATCAAAATACGCATATGTTCGTCGTTTAATTCTTTTGATTGCCAGGCAAAAGAACGGCTAATTTGAACAGGTGCTGTTTTAGCAAAAGCCAGACTATCTATGTTCGCTTGACATTGGTCATAACCTTTTCGGGGATATCGGTGACATAATTGATGTTGATCATTTGGTAGGCATAAAAGGAATACAGCTATCGGTTCCCATGTGAGGCCTCCTACTCACTTTTAATACGCAAGTAATGGTTAGAAACTTGTCATTTTGTATTGCCCGTAGCAAAACATGTGTACCAGGCATCGGGTAAATATTTTATCTGCTGAGGAAATAACTGGCTCCGAGACGGAATTATCAAATAGCAACGTCTTTCTGCATAATCTTCATGCCACAGCATGTGCTTATTCCGCCTCGTGTTTGTTTTTTTATAATGTACGTTTTCAATCAGCATTAACTCACCTTGCTATCGAGAATTGACTATATCAAATAACAAATATTACAACGCGGTTGAGCTTTTTAAACTGTATTGTGCATACATCCTTTATAATAAAGTTATGCTGCAATAAAAGACTTGTTTATTAAATTAAATTACAAATAATTTCATAATTCCTAACGCAAAATCGTTGCATAGATGGTTTAGTGATTCTGCGAACGATGAAAATGTAGAAGCTAGTGAATTCATAGTTTGCTTCTACTTGACTTTTTTCTATCAATGCTAATTAACTTGTGTTAATTATAGTGTCCGAGTACGAGCACCATACACCCACGGATATGTTGGCAATAAAAACTAAAAATAGCATAAACTAGTAAATGTAATTTATCAAGTAAACTGGTTTCAGTCTTATTGGGCATTCATAAAGTACTTGACAAAATTTCTGCGCCACGGCTCAAACCGTGGGCGCATTTGCTTCGGAGGCTTTCAATTCATACACTGCGCCAACCAATTGCCGATCTACATGTCATTTCCAGTTACATACAAACGTGCTTTTGGTCAGTTTATTCTACATCCTGAATCGGTTTGGCGTCAATTTCGACATGAAGTTCAAACTGACCACAACGTTCTGTTGCTACTAAACAGATACAATTAAATTGCACTAGATTAACGTGGCAGGATTTTATCTCATTTATATCCTTCTAGTATGAACTACACATGGCATAAGAGTTATTGCAATTCATCAAGTATACTGGGTTTGGCCTTATTGGACAACAATCAAGTACATACACTAATTTGCGTGGTCGGGGCTTCGAATTCTTACACTGCACAACTTCGTCAACCAAGTCACGCATTACGAGGAATATTTAATCGTAAATATGGAAAAGGTATTGCCACTTAATTCATGCTTACGGTCAGATAGGGTTCCAACGCGTTTTCTCAGGCAATGCGAAATAAATATTCAGAAGCCGATCAATGAGGCAATAAATTAAATACTGTTTGTTGCGGAGAACTAATATATATGCAAGTATGTATTAGGTGTTGCGAACCTAGTAACAAATTAGTTCAGTTGTGACCAGAAGGATAAACCAAAGGCAGCATGAACGGAAAGTATAATCTCATGCACATTCGTTTCGTGCTTACTGGCGACTCATCAGTAGGAGCCGGTATTACGCCCTTTAACCACACCGTCCTATTATCCCATATTCTTGACCAAAATATATAGTGGTTAAAGGGCGTAATACCGGCTCCTACTGATGAGTAGCCAGTAAGCACGAAACGAATGTGCATGAGGCAATAAATTGTTTGTTACTGAACGCATTTAAATGCGATTCATTAATATTAGCTGATTTTGGAAGACAAATCATTCCGCTCAGCTGCAAACTGCAGAAACAAAATCAAACTGCACTTGAAGTCATTAAGGCTTAATATGAGACCTAGAAGAATTTATGAGCCATTCTAATGTCCCAGACAAATAAGATCAGTTAATTTTTAATAATGCAAACCTAACGTTACAAAACAGCTAATTTGAAATTTTTTCTATTGGCGAGAAGATTTCCGTCAAAAAAAGAATCGTACTGAACCAGGTATTGCACATATCAACGGGTCAGTCGCGAGTTTTTTAATTAAGAATTAACGAAAGGTGCTTCCCTAGATGAATTTTACACTTAAGATCTAAACTTAAAACTATTAAATGGTGTAAACCAATGCATAGGAATATTAAACGTAAATTAACTGCTAACAATTAAGGACAGATGTTCTGAAAGCAATTGCATTCTATATGGATAGCTTCTCACCAAGTAATCAGGCGTCTTACTGCTATAGATTTAGAAATTCTACGCTAACATTAAAGGCAATCTCTAGTCAGTCTAAACTCAAAATGGTCGTGAAGTTGAAATACATATTATCTATTATAGAACCGTGAATCAATGCCATTTTTTAAGAATATAAAAGCCCCACTAGGAGACCATTTTCTTCACCGCATACGGAGCATATCTTCATGAAATATGGGTTAATTGTAATAGGACAAGAAGGATACCCCAAAGTGAGCTTGAACTAAAGCTATAACCTTATGTACACATGTATTTCGAGTTTATTGGCGACTCCTCAGTAGGAGCCAGTACTATGCCATATACTCCCAATATATTCGGTAAAGAAATAGGAGACTGTTGGATGATACGCTCCACTATACGAATATATATTTAAGCAGTAATAGAGCTAACTTCATGTAAGGCCTTCGGTAATGCGATTTCAAAGCCAGCTCACTATAAAGAATATATGCTTGAACTAGTTTGTTATTAGATACGCAATATCTAATACACATATATGCTAGTTCTCCGAAAAAAGTACGGAAGTATATGAAATGTTGTCTACTCAAGAGGAAGAACCTTGTAATCAAAAGAGTGGATCGCATAAGGATCTATTCTGAGCAACAAATGGAAGCAGTTTTTTTAATCTGGAAGAAGTTCTACAGAAAAATGGATAGCCAGATCGTTTAATTGGTGATATTATTAAGCCGAAACTGCTTCCGTCAGCAGAATATGAAAATAGATGGCCTATTTTAATTTTTCATATTGCCAGCATCAATCGTATGAAGGATCCATATCCAGTGAATAAATCTGTTGTAAAAAGTAACATCATTAGTATAGGCCGCTGATCATCTCCAACTAATTTTTCAGTGCTTTAAATAAAGAAGTCTAAAAAAACTCAAGATAGAATATTAAGGTTTTGCTGTAAAACAACGTGTTCTGAATATAACGAAATCCCACTCACCAAAACATTCCATTTTCTTGGCGTATTATTAATAATGATAAAAATGAAAATTTGGCAGCAATGGATTTATGATCACAAACTCTGTCCAAAATAGGAATAACACGACAACTTCAGTCGATAGCTAAATGATTAATTGCTGTTTTCTGTTATCAACCGTGGAACAATGTGCATCTGATCGGAAAAAAAGATACGACGAAATATGCTGTCAAAGTTACGGCTATAAATCGCCAAGCATTACACGTCAGAATCATCGGAAATAAAAATAAAATTTAGAACATAACAGTAGACATACAGGTGACACAGGGAACGGATAATAATTCAATAACAACTAGCTTTATCGTCATATGCACAATTTTACAGTTCATTTAATTAGAATTTATTACCGTCGTCAATGCCATTTTTACCAATTGCCAAACTGAATGCATTCTTACGTAAGCTACACAAAAGTTCAGAAAATGAGTTTGGTAGCGGCCAAGCTGAAAATTCTTCAGGAAGAGCAAAAACAGGCGTAAATTGTAAGAGCAGGGCTAAACTGTGCATAAAGTGTAAAAGTAGGAAATAAATGCGTATATTCATCAAATAGGTGCAATCATCCGAATCGAAGATAAGATGCACCGGATCACAGGAAATACTGCAAACTATGTTCCACACACACGCATATATATATATATATATATATATATATATATATATATATATCAGTGTAGTTGATCGTTTCACCTTGTTGCGCAAATTCGTATTTTTCACATGGTAACAGCGCCAGTGTGGATTGAAGTGTTAAACGCTCATATTGTTTGGAAACTTCTGTCACCGTATGCGCCTCTGTTATTTCCACTTCAGTTTGTTGCCAATCCGATTGTATGTTTGTTGATTCTAGTCGAGGGCCTGTTTGGTCTTGACTGGATACTAGTAGATTGTTGTTGAATTTTGTTATTCTTGGCCAGTCGATTAGAATATCATGTTGATGAAACTTTTGAATATTAAGGTCAGGTGCTTGTTGTTTTATATAAAGGGCTTCGTAAATAAATAATAATTTTTCTGATTTTGCTTTATGTAGAATTGTGAAATTGGTCGAATTGACAGGGTGCCCCGTTGCCAATATATGATCGGAAATAGCTGATTTTCCTGACGGTGGCAAGCCTTTGTTAATCAATTTCTGTGGCAAATGTTGCTGGATTCTGCTTATCAATTGCTTCTTCGTACGTCCGATATATGTGCTACCGCACATACATGAGAATTTGTAGACTATGAATGATTTGGAGAGAATTGGCAATTGATCTTTGGCATCCAACCTCATGATTCTCTGTGTACTAAATGTCATATTAACTTTAACACTGGGGAAGTTCTTCTTAGTTATTCTATTCAGCCGCCTCTAAATGGTAAATTTAGGAAAACCTGCTTGACTGTATCTTCTCTAGTGCGAATCTGCCGTGGTCTGAGGTTGACATTAATGAAACGCTCTGGGTAGTTGTTCATTAGCAAAACTTTCCTGAGGTAGCCCAATTCTTAATAATATTAACGCCATCCAAATTGTCTAACTCACCTAATAGGAACAAATATAACTTACGAAAGTTTATTTTCTTTCAAGACCTTGTAATATTATTATTATTATTATTATTATTATTATTATTATTATTATTATTATTATTATTTGTTAAATAAATGAAGATGCAACATCTTCTAACGAATGTGGTTTAATTTAGTAAAGCAAACACCTTCTGTATATTTAGCATTTAACTATTTCAACCAATCTGTTTATTTTACTCAAAGTTACTTCAGATAAAAGAATTCAATCCCTTGTGCATGTTTAATGAAAGCATTAATCTAAGCATTAACAGAACTGTACCCGGTAGCATTTCGAATAAAATTAAATAGACTAATCTGAATAAAATTTTTAAGGTTGTAGTTTAAAATGGTTTACTCTGTAATTTCTTGTACTTTACATAGTTTTTGTTATCAAAAGCCAATTCCGTAGTTTTTGGGTCAACTTTCATGTTTTGAATCCACATATGATTTCGTTCCATTCAATGGCCTTTTAGTAAAATTTCGACTTTTCTAATTAATGAAAAATAATAATGCGCATTACATAGGTGTTTCCACTACCTTTTTAATTGGTTCTATGGCACATTAGTAGTTTTTCAGTAGTTTGTTCTTGTTAGATACAAAAGAATTCTACGGCAGAACAATGCAAAATTCGCACAAAAAAAGCTACATTGCTTTATGCCGAATAATAATATTATTTTGCCATGGGGATTCTGGCATAATATAACTTTTAACCGTAGATCTTTTCATTTTATGTCAGATGTATTGCAGAAAATGCATTTATCTTAATTTAAGTATTGATGATTTACTATTTAGTATCTGGTTCTTGAGGATATATTATTGTTCAGTTTGGTAGCCAGTGAACTTAACAGAAACCGACGTAAAAATTGCAAGTATTCACTTAAAATGTTTAAAGTCAACTTAAATGTTTATGCCATTGCTCAGTTTCAGATGATTACTTTATGTCACGTTTAAACCCAGCATATGCAAAAGCGCCCCTTGTGATTTGTTTTTTTTTAAGTTAATAATACAGTGGATGCTTAACTAAAATTAATATACTTTAATGTGAGCTGTTTATTTGAACTGATCTTAGGTTAACGACACAGAGCCTTAAGTTGTACCTTCTTCAAGTTAAGAACTAAAATTTGCTAGCATGACAATTCCCTATATTTTTCCATATTTGCGCTTGATTAATTAATGCTCATCTGACAGCGAGGCTAAAACTTCCTAGTATGCATAATTTTCTTACAAATAAATTCACACTTACCAATCAATCTTACCGGCGCGGATTGTGCGCGATGAAGAACCCTAGTGTGGCTGACGACTTTTTCACTACCCATGTAAGCGTCTCTTGTTTTTAAGTTGTACTCTGGCCAGTGCTTTCCCAAGGCATCTTTCGCAATAAATCGACATA